>VMDO01005603.1:0-109952 GCA_007922755.1 Pedetes capensis
AAGAAAAACTTACTGAAGTATTCTCCTGTTAGTTCACTACGTAATTCTAGTAAACTGGTATAATTCTGAAGTTCTTCATTTTGAGTTAAAATACAGTGAAAGTACTATATACAGTGATAGATTCTAAAACCTAATATACACATGGAAAATTGGAAGAATGTTAAATATGATAACCAAGGGAAAAAGCAATAAAATCAAAATTTTGTTTTAAAAATTAGGCTTATTCAAACTCATTAGAAAAGGCATAAAGAATTACTACACTTAGCTTTCTCTGAAATAAGAAATGAGGATAATAAAAATGAAGTAAAACAAAAAAAATTATTTGCCAGGAGATATTTAAGTTCTAGATTTAGAAAAATAAAGCAAAAAGTTAACATTTATCATTTGGATAGCTTTGATTAAAAAAGAATCAATGATAATGCCATTTAAAAATTACTACCAAAGTCTATACTTTTGCAAATACTGTGTGATTACTCAATAAATCTTTGTTCCTAGAAGTACAAAGGTATAGGTCCAAAAATACAATTAGAATCTAGAGAAGGAAGAGAAATATTTCCTAGCCTATCTTTAACGACTAGCTTACAAATGTCCTTTTCAGATCCGTCAGAACAAATAGATACTGTAGCAAAGTGGATATAAAGAAGATTATTGTTTCAAATAAATTCCCAACTTTCTACTTAATTTTTCAAAAGAAAGTGGCCTGGAAGAAGTGTTAAACAAAGTTGGTAATATTTTCCACTGAGGGTTTGATGGTTGTAGATATTGTTGGCTTATCAACTTACCAACTGTGCTTCTTCGTTCCTCCCTAACAAATCTCAGATACACTACCCTTCTCTACACTTAAGATAATTCCATTCTTGCCAAAAGATCATTTAAAAATGGATCTCTGAAGAAATTCTGATCAATAAAATAGGAAAAGTTTGCTAGAATGTTCTAGACATAATTATTTACATAAGAAGGGGTGTTCTCTTAAATAATGTTAGCACATGACATCCAAACCTAAAGAAGCCATCTAAGCACTGTAAGGGAAGTATATAGCTTAAGAACCTGGTTCTTTGATTATATCACTGAACTAATCAATCAGCCTACCTTCAGGCTTCCATTGTGATAAAACAAGTTTCCTAATAGAAATTGTTGTCATTTTAAAACTTGTTGTTGTTGTTAGGTGCCGTCGAGTCGAGTCCGACTCATAGCGACCCTATGTACAGCAGATCGAAACACTTGCTGATTCCATAATGACAATTGAAGAAAGACATTTAATATAAAATAAGCTCTGCAATTATACGCCCCAGCCAATAAAATATGATTTGTGGTCCTCCAGAACTCCTGACTGGCTAGCAACAGACTGATTATTCATTAACTTCCTAACAACTCCACAGTACCCACAAACAGATTTTGGGGGCTCCATTTAAAACTGTAGAGCTAGCTAATGGAGAACATGATAAAAATAACTGCAATGAGATGAGTCAGAAGAGAAAGTGGAAATGGTAACAATTCACTTTCAATTGACTTTCTGTTGCTGTTATTAGGTGCTGTCCAGTCGTGTCCAACTCACAGCAACCTTCACAGGGTTTTCAATGGCTGATTGTTTCGGGATTGCCTTGGGAGTGGATTGCCACATCCTTCTCCTGGGGAAGAGTTGCCTCCTCAAAGTAGAACTAACCTTAATGACGGGAATGGAGTAGAGCCCCTGGGAACTCCTTTTGAGTCATGATGTGACATGACTCAAAATGAGAAGAAACATTGTGGGCTGCAACAATAAGCTCAAACAAAAGATTATGTGCATGGCACAATGTTGGGTAGTATTTTATTCTGTTTTACTCAGGGTTGCTACGAGTCAGATTTGACTTAACACCCAACAACAACCCAAGGAGCTGGGATTTAGCTCAGTTGGTAGAGCGATGCCCTGTAGTCTCAGAGGTCCCAAGTTCGGTTCGATTCTCAGCACTGCAAAAATGGGAGAAGGATGTGGCAATCCACTCCCAAGGCAATCCTGAAACAATCAGCCATCGAAAACCCTATGAAGGTCTCTATGAGTTGGGCATGACTCCACGGCACCTAACAACAACAACAACAATAACAACAACAACAACCACCCCCCATATGGAGACAACCACTATAATAAGAATTGCAATTTTTAAAAGTAGTTGCTTCTAGGGATGTAGCTAGATGAAAGAGTATGGGATAGCGGACTACTACTTCTCTATATAATCTCTCAATTATTTAAGTTTTTTACTTTGTACAGGTACAAAAATATCTTTTAAAATGGCCCTGTGAAGAAATTACATTTATGTAACAACACTGAGAAAAGAGTGCTTTAAGGCCATTTTCAAAGACTACCAAAGAAGTATAGAATAACAATTTTTAATAGCTTGAAACTAACTGACTTAATGCATATGTTATAGTAGTGTTTCTATTATTCACAGAAGAAAAAAGGAAAGTATAGGAGGAGCAGAAATGCAAACATGCCTAAATGCAGGACTGACCTCTTGAAGGTATATTCAATTACTGATGAAAATACTGCCCTAGATTAAACAAACAGAAATAACAAAATTATTTTTTGGCTGGATTTTTGGAATTCAAAGTGGCAAGAGAAGGTGAAAAATGTGGTAAAAGCTACAATTAAGGACAACAGCAAGGATAAGTCAAGGAGTGGACAGACCATTTACCTAGTGCCCATTTAACTTCATAACTTCTGACTTTGGTTCAAAGTTGCCAGTCTCTGAAGTTCCCCTCAGGAGAACTCTCCTCTCCACAGGGGCTGTGGCTACCACCTACTCCTCTCCACAGGGGCTATGGCTACCATCTACCTTGCCCAAGCCTGCTGCTGCCCTGAAGAATATAGTTTCAGTGCTAAGGTCACTATGCCTTCAGACGAGGAGCTCAAACATCACATTTTCTTAAAGGAATTTTCCTTTACATATTTATCATATAAATGGTAATTCTGTAGAATTACCAGGGAGCTGGTTTAATCTGTCAACCAACCTCACTTCCTTTCTCCCTCCCCCACCACACATTCCTGAGAAAAATCTTGACTAAACTGTCTGATGGTGCTTAAGACTGGCTGCAAACCAAACAGTATACTAACAAATTCATATTCCTATTACTACGTTATGTAATGGCTGATTGCTTATAGGCTGGGGTTGCAGCTCAGTGGTAGAGTACTTGCAAGACCCTGGATTCAACCCCCCAGTTCTGAAAAAAAAAAAAAAAAAGGAAAGAAAAAAGAAAAAGAAAAGAAAAAGAAAAAAGAAAAAAGTATGTATGTATGTTAGGTGTCACTGAGTCAGGTCCAACTCAGCAACCCTACATACAACAGAAAACACTACCTGACACTGTGCCATGCCGGGCACTATTGTCAGTGCTTCTCTGCTATTAT
The DNA here is from genome assembly GCA_007922755.1 of Pedetes capensis. Lineage (NCBI taxonomy): Eukaryota > Metazoa > Chordata > Mammalia > Rodentia > Pedetidae > Pedetes > Pedetes capensis. The sequence continues at coordinate 3,380 of VMDO01005603.1, forward strand.
GGCTGATTGTTTTGGGAGTGGGTTGCCAAGTCCTTCTCCCAAGCCTACAGCACCAGGTATTCCCAGGCAGTCTCCCATCTAAGGACTAACCAGGCCTGACCCTGCTTAGCTTCCAAGATCTGACAAGATCAGATGCCTGTGTGGTATACCTCTGTGTGTTTGGGTGTGACTTCTGGTGCAAGATGGTGGGTTAGAGACAGCCTCCATGTGACAATGTAAAATAAATCAGTCAGAATAGGAAGGAGTGAACTCTGTTTCAAAGAGAGAAAGACTGGAAAAGCACAGAAGTCACAAAGGAGGTTATAAGATGGTCTAAGTGCAAAATGGAGCCAAGCAGCAAGGAGTAAGCAGGACACATCCCCAGCCCTGGTTCCCTGGTGGTGGGGACACCAAGGCTCTCATCCAAAAAGGTAAGCTGCACAGCCCTGGGGGAGAAGACTGGCAGTCCCACAGGACAAAGCCACAACCCTCGGAGCCCTTGAATTCACTCAGGGGATTTGGTGAGACAGTGGCTCTTCTTGACTGGGATGGGGTGGGGGTCAGCATTAGAGAGGAGATTCATTTTGTCATGCTCCTAATCTCAGAGGGCCACAACCAGGTGTAATTTTGAGAGGGAACCTATTGTGTGAGATTGAGCTACTCTGGGGGCCTAAAAACAGGAATAATCACTGCAACGGGAGCTTGGGGGTAAGCTGCCACACCCCGGAGTGTGACACAGCTGTGGCAGGTAGTTACAGAGAGGGAGAAGGTGGCACACCCACACACTAAGAGTTGTGGGCAGCAGTAGGCTCAGGAAAGGTAGATGGTAGCCCCAGCCTCTGGGGAGAGGAGATGACTCCATCTCCTGAGGGCACTTTCAGAGTCTGGCAACTTTGAGCAGAGGTCAGATAAAAGCCTCCATCCGCAACTGACCACCATGTCAACCTAACAGATTCCAATATTAGAAGACACAGAAAAAAGCCATTCCAGTACATTATCTTTTTTTCTTTCTCTTCTGCTGTGCTGGAGTGGAACCTAGGGCTTTGCATGGGGCAGATGCTACAGCACTGTATAGAACCTTCAATCCTTTTCTTGATTTTGTTTTGAGACAGGGTCTCATTAAATTGTTCAGGCTCCCTCTGGCCTGGAGCTCAAGATGCTCCTACCTCAGCCTCCCAAGATGCTGGGACTGCAGGTGCACACCAAGGTATCTGGCTCCTCCCTTCCCCACCCTTTTCTTCTCCCTTTCATTGGTGTTAATTTTGTTTTCCTCATTTCCATTTGTTCTAATGCAGTTTTTTTCTTTTTTAGTTTTCATTTTTATCTTTTGCTTCCTGTGTATCTTTTTCTGTTTACTATATTTTATCATTTTTACTTTATCTTTTAAAAAAAGAAATTTCATAGACTTTTTACTTCTTATTGCTCTTCTTCTGTTTACCTACTTTTGTTTAGACATTTTTTCTTGTTAGACATTTTTTAATTGGGTTTTTCTCCTCTTTTGATTTTTTCTCTTCTTCCTCCTAACATTCACTTTCTTTCTTGATCTTTTTTTCCTTTCTTATCTTTGCTGCTTCAATTCTTTCTCCCCTTCCTCTGCTGTCTCCTCATTTTGTATTTCAGGCAATTACTATTTTTACCTTCACCCTAAATAATTTGTAAATTCATAGCTTAGTCTTGTTGCCAATTTCTATTCTGTTACCAGGACCTGTTACCAAATGGGGACTTCATAAAAGATAGTGCTTTCTTCTTCCCATAATGCCCCAGCCCTCAAAAGCCTGCTCACAGCTGCCCACTGGAAACTGACCAAAATCTGTCCTGGGACCCGGCAACTGGTGACTACTTCCTTTTCCCTCCTATAGCCTATCAGAACCCTTCACACACTCTCTTTCTACCTGTCCCAATAGGAGACAGCAGCTATCCCTCCCCTCTTCCTGCCTTTAGCTTATAAAAACCCCACCATTTTCTTTTCCAGGCCTGCTGTTCTCTCTTTTGATAGCAGCTGCCCCGGAAGCTTCTGCCCAATAAAGGTCTGATAGAGTCTGTGTGATTCAGTTTCATATCTAACAAATTCTATGGGCACTCATGGTACAGTAGTTGGCTTTAACTGATTTTGTATTTCTAAATCTGGTTGGTCAGGTATTGTACCTGTTACAGTGGTTTGTATTCTCCTCTGGGAGTGGCACTGGGGGGATTAAAAGATCAAGACAAAGCCGCTAAGAAGAACTCCAAACAAAACTAGAAGAGATATCCATCCCAATGGATACAAAAATCACAAAATGGAAACAGAAGATACATGAAAAGTAAGGCAACATGTCTACTCCACAAGACTATAATTCTTTAATTACTGAATCCAAAGATAGTGATATGGTTGAAATGTCAGACAAAGAATTCAAGAGTCTACTTGTAAAAGTGATCAGTGACTTTAAAGAGAATGCAAAATAGCAAATGAATGAAGTAAGGAAATCAATACAAGACCTAGACCAGAAAATCACCAATATATAAGACCAAGTCAGCAAAATTCATCAAGGAAACTAAGATTTCCAAACAAACAAACAAAAAAAAAAACAAAACCCAGAAATAATGGAAATGAAAAACTAAATACATCCAAAAATATAGAAGAAAAAATAATATAATCTACGAGAGAAAAGCACCAACTTATGTACAAAGGCATAACCATCAACATAACATCAGACCTCTCAGCACAAATCCTAAAATCCAGGAAAGCATGGACTGATATATTTCAAGCCATGAAAACAACTGCCAACCCACATTATTATATCCAGCAAAGTTATTACTTTAAATTTATGGAGAAATAAAGACTTTCCAAGACAAGCACACACTAAAGCAATTCACAACAAGCAAGCCAGCACTGCAGAAGATGCTTAAAGGAATCCTATACACACCAGAGGAAGAAAGACAGTCTCAATCATGAAAGCACAGGAAAGAATAAATTTTCATGAGAGAAACAGATGAACTAAAGAGAACTAGGAAAGAATCAGTTATGTCTAACTCAAAAACCCAGTAAACCCAAAACATGAATAAGGGAGAAAGAACAAACTGAATGCAAAGCAACCAGGAAACACCCAACACACTTGTAAGAATTAGCAAATCCCTCTCAAAAAGTAAATAGTCTTAACCTCTAATTAAAAGACACAGACTAGCAGATTAGATTAAAAAGCAAGATCTAACAACTTTTTATTTGAAAGAAACACATCTCATTGGCAAGGACACTCACAGACTAAAAGTGAAAGGATGGAAATGGATATAATAAGAAAGTGCAAGCCAAAAAGCGGGGGAGCAGCCATCCTTATATCAGATAAAGTAGACTTCAAGTTAAAATTAGTCAGAAGACATAAAGAAGATCACTACATATTAATAAAGGGAACAATCACTCAAGAAGATATAATAATTGTAAATACATACATACCAAACATTGGTGCATCCACTTTATAAAAACAAACAGTAGTGGAAATAAAGGGACAGATAGTTCCAGACACAATAATAGTGGGTGCCTTCAATATCCCACTCTCATCAATAGGTAGAACATCCAGACCTCCCAAAAAATCAACAAAGAAACTTCCGAGTTAAACAGCAAAACAGATCAAATGGAAATAGCTACAGAATATTCTACCCAAAGTACAAAATGCACATATTTTTCAGCAGTGCATGGAACGCTCAAATAGATCACGTTTTAGGCCATAAATTGAGTCTTAACAAATACATAAAAATTGCAATAATTTTATGTATCAGATCATAACAGCAAAAGAAATTACAGAAACTATACAAAGACACGGATACTGAGCAATACACCCTTATTAAACAATCAGTGGGTCCTTGAAAAAGTCAGGGAACTAATGGAAAAATTCCTATAATCAAATGAAAATGAAAACCTACCAGAACCTCTGGGACATAGCAAAGTTGGTTCTAAGAAGGAAGTTTTGAGTTATGAATGCACTCAGATAAATAATGATGTGCCCCAAATCAGTAGATGAGAAGAAATAATAAAGATCACAGCAAAAATTAATGAAATGGAGAGTAAAAGAATGAAATTAATTAAAACAAAGAGCTGGTTCTTTGAAAAGATAAACAAAATGGATGAAGCTTTAGCCAAACAAACCAAGAGAGAAGACTGAAATTAATAAAATTACAAATGAAAAAGGGGACATCACAACAGATACTAATGAAATTCAGAAAACTGGAAAACAGATTAGATGAATAAATTCCTAGACCCACCAAAATTAAATCAAGAAAATATGTTATTCTTGTAAACAATTTAAATAGACCTATATTCAGCTGTAATCAAAGCAGTAATGAGTGTCTTCCAACAAAAGCCCAGGACTGGATGATTCATTGCTGAATTCTACAGGATCTTTTAAAAAGAATTAACACCAATTCTCTTCAAATTATTCCATAAAATGGAAATGGAAGGAGCACTACCAAACTCATTCTATGAAGCCAGTATTACTCTGATACCAAAACCAGAGAAAAACACAACAGAAAAAAAACCTACAATTTTCCTAATGTACACAGATGCAAGAATCCTTAATAAAAACTTGCAAACTGACTTCAACAACACATTAAAAAGATCATACACTAAGATCAAGTTGGTTTCATTCCAGGGATGCAAGGATGGTTCAACATGCACATGACAATTAATGTAATAGAGCATATAAATAAACTCAGAAACAGAAATCACATGATCATCTCAATAGATGCAGAAAAGGCTCTTGACAAAGTTCAACATCCCATCATGATAAAAGCTCTGAAGAAACTAGGAATCAAAGGAACTTACACAACATAATAAAGGCAATATATGAAAAACCTCTAGGCAACTTCATATTAAATGGGGAGAAACAAAAAACATTTCCAGTAAAGTCAGGAACAAGACAAGGGTATCTGTTCTCCCCCTCACTATTCAATATAGTAACTGAATTTTCAGCCACAGTAATAAAGCAAGAGAAAGAAATAAAGGGATACAAATCAGAAAGAAGTCAAATTATCCCTATTTGCAGACGATATGATGCTATACTTAAGAGACCCTAAAGATTTCACCAAAAAACTCTGAGCTGATATTTTTAGCAAAGTAGCAGGATATAAAATCAACATACAAAAGTCAGTAGCTATTCTATAGACCAATAATGACCACACTGAGAAAGAAAGAAAAAACAACACATTCACAACAGCTTTAAAAATAATAAAATACCTAGGAATAAATCTAACCACGTAGGTAAAAGACTTTTAAAATGAAAAATTTAAAACACTGAAGAAAAAAACTGAAGAAAATACTAGAAAATGGAAAGACTCCTCCATGCTCGTGGATCAGAAAAATGAATACTGTGAAAATGGATATATTACTGAAAGCAATCTACAGATTTAATGCAATCCCCATCAAAATTCCAATGACATTCTCCACAGAAATAGAAAAAACAATATGAAAATTCATACAGAAGCACAAAAGACCCTGAAACCCTAAAGCAATTGTGAGCAGAAAGAGCAATGCAGCCGGGCGAGGTGGCACACTCTTGTAATCCCAGCGGCTCAGGAGGCAGAGGCAGGAGGATGGCAAGTTCGAGACCAGAGGCAATCTGTGTAACTTAGTGAGACCCTGTCTCAATAAGTAAAAAAATGGGCTGGGGGTGCAGCTCAGTGGTCCAGCACTTGCAGAGCATGCAAGCGCGAGGCCCTGGGTCCAACGCCCAGTACCACCAAAAAAAAAAAAAAAAAAAAAAGAGCAATGCAGAGAACACCACAATACCTGATATCAAATTATGATACAGAGCCATAGTAACAAAAACAGCATGGTACTGGCACAAAAACAGACATGTAGGTCAATGGAATAGAGGATCCAAAATAAATCCATGTAGCCATAGCCACCTGATGTTCAACAAAGTTGCCAAAGATTTAAGTTGGAAGAAACATAGCCTCTTCAACAAATGGTGCTAGAACTGGATATCCCCATGTAGAAGACTGAAACTAGATCCCTCTCTGTTTGTACAAAAATCAGCTCAAAATGGATCAAAGACCTTAATGTAAGATCTGAAACTTTGAAACTGCTAGAGGAAAACATAGGGAAAACACTTTGGGACATAGACAAGAACTTTCTGAAAAGGACGCCAATAGTGTAAAAAACAATAGTAAGAACTGACAAATGGCATTGCATTTAATTAAAAAGCTTTTGCATAGCAAAGGAGACAAATATCAGACTGAAGAGATAGCCTACAAAATGGGAGAAAATCTTTGTCAGCTGTACATCAGAGCATTAATATCTAGAATATATAAAGATCTCAAAAAATTAAACAACACAGTACATTATCCAATCAAAAAATGGGCAAATGAACTGAACACAGAATTCTCAAAAGAAGAAATAAAAGTGACCAACAAGTACATGGAAAAATGTTCAATATCCTTAGCTGACAAACAAACACTGACAAAAACACTGACAACAAACACTGACATATCATCTCACCCTAGTCACAATGGCTAGCATCAACAAAATAAGCAACAACAAATGATAGCAAGGATGAGGGACAAAGGAACCCTAGTACACTGCTGGTGGGAATGTGTTGGTACAACTACTATGGACATCCATTTGGAAGTTCCTCAATAAACTAAAAACAGAACTATCATATGACTCAACTACACCACTCCTGGATATATATCTGAAGGAATATAAGTCAGCATATCATAGAGGTACCTACTCTTCCATGTTTATTGTGGCATTATTCACAATAGCTAATATATGGGATCAACCTACGTGTCCATCAACAAATGAGTAGATAAGGAAAATGCCATATATATATATATATACACACACACACACACACGTGTGTGTGTGTGATATGTGATATATATATATATATATATCATGAGGTTTTAGTCAGCCATAAAAGACAGATGAAATTATGGCATTTATTGGAAAATATATGGAACTAGGGGTTATTTTAGGCAAAATATGACAAAGCCAGAAAAGACATCACGTTTTCTCTCATATGTAGATGTTAGATTTAAATACATATTCAATATTAAATTATATAGGTCATGAAAGTAGAAGGGGACCTATGTAGAGGCAGAAAAAAGAGAGAAAAGGGAGAGGATATAATAGTAATGAAGGAAAGGAAGAGAAATATTACATTTTGCCCTTATGACAAAATCTTGATAATATATACACACACACAAACAAGACCTGCAGGTAGAAGGCAAAATCTCAGTAATATATACAAACACACAAACAAGACATGCAGGTAGAAGGTCCATTGGTGGGGAGGAAGGGGATGACAGGAAAAGGGTCATGGAAGGGTAAAGGGGGAGGTGACCATGAGCAATGTACAATGATATACATGTATGGAAATGTGATAATGACACCCATTAAGTTGTACGTGAAGTAAAAAATTACTAATAAAAGAGTAACACATATAATGCATATGTGTTGAGCCAGTCATAGTGGTGCATCCCTTCAATTCCAGCAATTGGAAATCAGAAGCAGGAAAATCACAAGAACAAGGCCAGAGGCAGTTGACATAAAGTAGTAAGACCCTGTCTCCAAATAAGAAATTAAAATATAAAAAATGGGATGGGAGTGCATCCCAGTGGTGGAGCACTTGCAAAAAATACATACATACGTGTGTGTGTGTGTGTGTGTATCATGCACACACACTGTGTATGTGTGTGTGCGTGTGTGCGTGCTGGGATTTAGCTCAGTTGGTAGAGTAGTTGCTCCACACTCTGAGGACCCAGATTCAATCCCCAGTACTGCAAAAATGAGAGAAGGATGTGGCAATCCATTCCCAAAGCAGCCTCAAAACAATTGGCCATGGAAAACCTTATGAGGGTTGTTATGAGTTGGACCTCACTCCATAGCACTTAACCATACATACATACATACATATATATATATATATATATATATATATATATATATATATATATATATATATGTATGTATATGTGTATGTGTATATATATGTATGTATGTATATGTATGTATATACACTTTGAGGAAAGCATTCTACTAATGCCTATACAACACATAGTTAAACTGCAAGAACTCCACCTAGTGATGAACCAAAAACATAGCAGGTGCATGCTTTTAAAAACTTGCAAGGTCCTATGTGGCAAATATAAAAGTGCAAAGTTACATTACTCTAACAGAGGTATAGAGTCTTAAGATGTAACAACAACTACAAAATGTATTCTGGAAGAATTTTTAAAAATTGTATGATCTGAATTCCTTTGTGTTTAAACTAATTAATTGCACATTTGAATGAAAGATATCTGCTTAAATGATTGAATTATAACAACTGAGCACCAGAAATACTTTCAAAAAATGAATTTTATTTAATTGGCATATTTAAACATATCAAGTAAATAAAATATCCTTTTGGAAATTAAGATTAAATTTATTGCCATCAATAAAATACAAATACTTAAATACAGCAACACTGTCTATATTTCTTATATACATCTCATTTTAAGAGTTCCTATTAATCTCAGTTCTTTTAGTAGGTCAAAGCACTAGTTGTAAAAAGAGATCATAGTATAAGTATTTTGGTGCTTTAATCTGTAGCTACATTAAAAGATTAAGGGATATAGTGGAATTCAGAGTAAAGAGGAAGCAAACTTAATGCATATATTTAAGCAATATCATAATGTTTAAAGAACCTGGCTTGCTATTTATTAAATAACTTCCAAGTTGACTGTCTCTGCCTCTTCTATCCACTTGAAACCCTATCCATTTTGAAAAACCTACATGTTTTTAAATGCATCAGAAGTTATTCCTGATACATAGTACACCTAAACTTACATTTTTACAATTATGTTTAAAAGTAGTAGGATATTTTCAGTTTTACTATACCTTAAGTATTACTCTCCTCTCAAATGATTTCCACTAAATAAAGCTAAATTAGGAGAACTGAGTATGCACTAGGGAAAAGTGAAGAAAGTACTCTTTGTAATAACTGGAGTTTAATTCTTGTTAATACCGTTGGTGCAGCTGGTCACAGTGGTACACACCTATAATCCCTGTGACCCTATAATCTCTGCAACTCAGGAGGCAGAGGCAGGAGGATAGCCAAGTTCCAAGCTAGAGGCAGCCTGAGTAAAGTTAACAAGACCCTATCTCAAAGATAAAAATAGAAAGGGCTGGGGAGTGCAGCTCAGTGGTAGAGTACTTGCAAAGCATGCACAAGGCCCTGGGTTCAATAACACAGTAGCGTGTAAACACACACACACATATATACACATACATGTATACATATATGTGTGTATATATAGGTGGTACATTATTAAAAATCTAAAATAAGTGATTTCCCAGTAGACATCCAGCTCTTTAAACCTTGAAATATGAAATTAAAATGCCAGTTAAGTTCTAATATTACTTTCAAGAAACAATAGTATTTTCAGGGATACTTTTATTACTTGCTACAAACTCAGCAAGTATATATTCAATCTATATAATATCTGGACAAATATTCTAAAAAATAAACCCATGCTAGAATAGAAAAATATGGAGGTACCATGGCAAAACGTTAATATTTGCAAAATTTGATCAGTGGATACATGGGTTCTATATTAGTCCCTATATCATTCTGAATATATAAAATTGCTCAATACAGTAAAATGTCACACTATTTCTAGTTTTTATTCCACTGCAAAATCTGAATAATCAGTTGCATTTTCTTGGACACATATACAGGAAACTTATTTTATACTATGATTAGAACTACACTATCCAATATGATAGCCACTAGCTACACTACTATTGAGCATTTGAAACATGGCTAGTACAATTAAAAACGTTAATCTTTAAATTTTATCTAAGATACTTAATTTGGTTACAAAAACTTTTAAGTATGCATGGAACAACTTGGGTACGTCAATCTTTTTCCAATAGGAAATTTCATGAAATTCAGATCTAGTATTTCCAATGAAAATTCAATACCCAAATTGAGATGTGCTTTAAACGCAAAAGGATTTCAAACACCTAGTATGAAAAAGGAATGTAAAATACCTCAATGATTATTATATTAATCACGCTTAAAGGATAATATCTCAAACTGTATTAAAGTTAATCTTTTCTGAACTTTAAAAGTATGTTAAACCAAGGGTGGTGGTGCATGCCTGTAATCTCAGCACTTGAGAGTCAGAACCAGGAATCTGAGTTCGAGGATAGCCTGGGCTACATAGTGACACACTGTCTCAAAAAACAAAAAGTAAATTTAAATTACATATATTGTTCATATTTCTAATGAAGCATGCTAGACTAGATAATATTGTATGTAGCCATTTCCTTGTTGCTGTTGTTTAGGTGCTGTTTTCAGGTCTGACTCATAGGGACCCTAGGTACAACAAAACCAAACACTGCCAGACTCTATGCAAGGTACACAGTCTTTCTTATGTTTAAGCCCAGTGTTGCAGACACCGTGTCACTCTATCAAGTTGAGGGTCTTGCTTTTATCCCTTGACCTGCTAGTCTCCCAAACATGATGTCCTACAATGACTGATATGTCCAAAATACGCCAGACACAGTCTAGCCATCCTTGCTTCCCACGAACACTCTGGTTGCACTTCTTCTAGGACAGGTCTATTGGTTCTTTTGGCAGTCCATAGTGTATTTAGTATTTGTTTCCAGCACCATAATTCAAAAGCATCAATTACTCTGTCTCTTATTCAATGTCCAGTGTTCACAACCATATGATGCGACGGAAAATACCATGGCTTGAGTCAGATGCACCTTCATCTTCAATGTGACATCTTTACTTTTCAAGACTTTATAGAGGTCTTTTGCAAAAGCTTTTCCCAATGCAATGCATCTTTTGATTTCTTGACTGCTGCTTCCATGGGTGTTGATTGTACAAGCAAACTAAAGCAAAATCTTGGACAACCTTAATCTTTTCTCCATTTATCATGAAGCTTCATACTGACCTAGTTGTAAGGATTTTTGTTTCGCTGATGTCAAGGCACAATCCACACTGAAGGCTGTGTTCTTTGATCTTCACCAGTAAATGTTTCAAATCCTCTTCACTTTCAACAAGCAGAGCTGTGTCATCTGCAATAATGTAGATTGTTAATAAGTCTTCCTGCAATCCTGATTCCTTCTTCATAAAGTCCAGCTTCTTGGGTTATTTGCTCAGCACAGGGATTGAAGAGGTATAGTGAAAGGATAGACGTATAGATTGTTCCCACTTTTTGCTATTACAAACAATTCTTCTGTATATTTTCTTGTGTACACATGTAAGAAATATACTTGGAGATCTCCTTGTCATAGGTTATATACCATAGCATGTATCCAAATTGCTCCTCACAGCATTTGTACCAATTTATACTCATATTAGTTTTATTTCACATTTCTACCAACAATGGTAATGTCCAAGTAACATCTATTTGTGCCAATTTGATGGGCATAAAATGGCATTTCCCTGTTGTATTAATTTGCATATCTCTGATTACTACTGAGGCTGAGCAGCTCTTCATGTATTTCTGGGCCATGTAAGTCCAATGGATTCCTGACTCACTTTAGGTCCAAATAGTGATAAACCCAGAATCTAAAATTCAAACCATATGCATGGGTCCATCTCAAATATCCAACACAAACCACATGCATAAACAAAATTAAGTTCAACACTCACTTGACTAGGGATGAGTTGCTTATTTTTTCTAAATTTGATGATATTTAATGTTGAAAATCAATATAGTACAGATAGAGCATACAGAATTCACTCTTTTTTTCCAGTGGTAAATTATGGTTCTTCAGTATAAAATTTAGTTTTTATTTTTGTGTACCAAAGTGTTTCTGATGTTCCTCTAACTTTTTCCATTATTGAGAGGTGGGTTAGTGGAAGAAATGGAAGAGTGGTAAATATCTTAGGCTTTTAACTTAGTCATTTAAAATGTTCTCTTCCCTCAACATCAAAAAACAACAGAAACAAAATGTACTTACTGTTAAACTAGAGGTCAAGAGTAACAACACAATTCTACTGTCAATTAGATAAACTCCTGGGTGGTTTTCAAATACTAGTAATACCACTAATCCCTTTCACTATTTGTCTATGGATTTTCATTCTAATATTCCTTAAATTTTAAAATGACTCTCACATTCAACTGATCAAGTTTTCCTAGTTACAACTACTAATGACAGCTAGCTCATTCCTTAGTGGTCCTTCAGTCATTTACCTGTAAGTCTACCAATAAGGAGCATCTAGTATTTTAAGTAGTATTGTCATATATCCTCAATTCTCTAGCATTATTCAGCTTTCACACTCTATTTTTTCCTATCGAAAAGGAGCCATATTAAAAATACCTAAATATGACTTAAATTTATCATTTTTATCATATTTACAGGTAAAAAAATTATAGACATATTCTTTTATCAGATGATGCGTCCCAATTTGGGAGTTTGCAAATATAATACCTGTAACGATGTAGTGTTTCTGTTCAAACACACTGGATCTATTTCCTAAGAGTGGTATTAATTATTCAGTCATCATGTCATCCAACAAACTGAAACAAATATGTTCTGACTGTGAAGGCATTTACTATTTACTACAAGAGTATAATAAGCTGGGCTTGGGGTCTTTTCCCTACTGAACTTCCCTGAAAAATTTTTATTAAATAAAATATTTTATTAAAAGTAAAAGGAGGTTTACTTCTGAGGTACTTGGTATAGGTAATCATTATAGATGAAAGCAGACCTAACAAGATACCCCCATGTGTCTGTCAGCTTGTCATGCTATGGGCACTTGTGTGTTGCTATGATGCTGAAAGCTATGCCACTGGTATTTCAGATACCAGCAGGGCCACCCATGGTAGATAGGTTTCAGCATAGCATTTAAGAACGACTGGGGAAAAGTTGCCTCCTCAAAGTAGAGTCGATCTTAATGACCCAAATGGAGTAAAGCTCTGGGGACCTCCTTTTGCTGATGCGCACAATTCAAAATGAGAACATGATGACTGCAACAATTGGCTCAAGCATAAAAAGATCATGTGTATGGCACAGAGTTGGGTAGTATTTCATTCTATTGTACACAGGGTCCCTATGCATCGAATTCCACTCCATGGCACCTAACAAACAAGATACAGTATCACATAACTTAAAACAGTGCTTTTCCAAGCCCTAGGTCACAACCCAAAGAGTTATGATCAATCAAATGATCCACAGAACATTTAAAAAAATGAAATGTGAAATAAAATATCAAAGTATATCACACTTGCATATGAGTGTTGTTTCCTAAAACTTTTGGCCACATATTTGCACATGCCTGTCATAATGTAAACGGCATTTTTTTTAAACTGTGCATTATGGCAAAAAAAGAAAAGGTTTAAAACCATGAGTACTTTCAAAATGCCTTAATGGCCAGGCACTGTGGCTTACACCTGCAATCCCTGCAAATCTGGAAGAGGAGGCAGAAGGATTGCAGGTTTGAGGACAGAGGTAGCCTGCAATAACAAATGGGTGAGAGGTACAGTCCAGTGGTACAAGGCTTGCAAAGTATGTGCCTGGCCCTGGGCTCAACCCTCAAGTACCACGAGGGGGGGGGGGGGAAGCTTTCATGTTCATGAAAATTCCATGAAGTAGGTGCATGATACCCATTTTACAGTATAAAAACAGAGGCCCTAAGTGACTTACGAAAAGTCACACAACTAGCAAATGATATGAATAATTACCTTTAAAAACACATGAAAATAAAACTCTAGAAATCAAAGGACTGCAAATTGAAACCATGAGTTATTTTTTCACTTGTCAAAGCAGGAAACTTTTTTTTTTTTACTTCTGATGAAGTTCAAAGTTAGTACAAATTTAAGGAAACATGACACTTTCAGAAGCACTCAGTGGGAATATAAATTAGAAAAGTCTTTCTGGAAAACACTTTGATGGTATGTATCAAAAGCCTTTAATTGCCATGCATATCCTTTGACGCGGCAATTCTATTTATGTAATTTACCTTAAGGAAAAAATCATGGACATGTGCAGAGATTTATGCACAGGGATGTATCACTATACTGTTCTATAACAAAAGAGTGTAAGTTAAAATGCCCAACAATGTAAGAGCAAATACATTATCAAGTATCCATCTAATCAAATAGTATATAGTCATGAAAAATGAAATTGGACAATATGCAGAGACATAAAATATTCAATATAGTAAGTTCATGAGTGGATAGAATATAAATGTGTCCATACACATAGGAAAAAATAAGTGGAAGATGTACTTACTTTAGCCCTTGCCCTGCTCCCCTTTCTCAACAAAGGAGCCAGAATGATCCTTCTAAAAATCAGGCTACTATTATAATACTCTGGAGAAAAAGGGGTGTGGGGAACAGAATAAAGCAAGTAAAGCAAAATGTAGATAGCTACTGAAGTGGGAGGATGGTGGCTATTTTTCTATATGCCTGGAAATTTTCCTAATACATGCTGCTTTAAAATAATAAAACCTAAGTCAGAAGGATAATTACTCAAATCCTTCCAAGGGCTTCATATCTCACTCACAGAAAAAGTCAATTTCCTTAATATGTCCTCTAAGGTATAAGCTTTCCCTAAGGGATACTGGGGCTGGGATTTAGCTCACTTGGTAGAGCACTGCACTGCAGTCTCTGAGGTCCCGAGTTCGATTCCCAGCACCACAAAAATGGGAGAAGGACCTGGCAATCCACTCCCAAGGCAATCCAGAAACAGTCAGCCATTGAAAACCCTATGAGGGTCGCTATGAGTCGGATACTGACTCGACGGCACCTAACAACAACAAGGGATACCACAAAGCCAATCTTCTAAAAAGGAAAAGAATAAAAGGGGGGCAATCATCTAAAGCTGGAGATACTTCCCGAAATGGTTTTCCAGCTCACATAGCACAAAGATGATGATGGATTAACTAATCCATCCAAATAATAGCTAATCCAAACAATAGCTAAACCAACTGATAAACAGAAATAGTATCAATTCTACTAAAGCCTTTGTGTTTGCCAGACATTATTATTGTTGTTGTTAGGTGCCATAGAGTTGTATCCAACTCATAGTGACCCTCATAGGGTTTTCAATGGGTGATTGTTTTCAGGATTGCCTGGGGAGTGGATTGACATGTCCTTCTTCCATTGCCAGACATTACATATAATTTAAACAAATATTATCGGAACACCAATTGAAGCTGCCTCATCTAAGTGTGTAAAAACCAGTTCCTTTCAGGTTTATAAAAGACATACTCTGGAGCCTAAACAAAGTGGTCAAAGTGGTAATACCAACTCTTCTGGGGTTTAGCTCAGCTGGTAGAGTGCTGCTCTGCCCTCTCTGAGGGCCTGGGTTTGATCTCCAGCACTGCAAAAATGGGAGAAGGATGTGGCAATCCATACCGAAGCAATCCTGAAACAATCACCCATTGAAAACCCTATGAAGAGAAGAAAAACACTGACATGATGCCGGGCATGGCACATTGTCAGTGAATGTTTCATTCTGTTGTACATTCAGTCGCTGAGTAGGTCCCCACTTGATGGCACCTAACAATAATCTTCCCTAGTGAAAATACTACGTGAAATAGAGCTCTAGAGTCTCAAATGCTATTTAATGGCTTTGGGAAAAAAGCAAGTTAGCCTTATTTCCTGATGAGCACACAGCAAACTGTTCAATAATTTCAATCATTTGTGTCAAAGGAGGGAAGCCATAGGCTGAATCATTCAAACTAAGAAATTAAAATAAGATGTTCTGAAACCTGAAGACAATAAGTGCCTTATTTCCTAAACATAAAAATGGATATGTGGTAAAGTTTTTGGTTATATCTAAGAGTTTTGAGAGTTTACTACATGGTCACACACAATTCCAAGCATTATGCCTGTGTTATTTAATCTTTTCAGCCACTCTGAGTAGTTACTGTTATCCCCTTTTTGAAGATGAGGAACCTCAGGTATGAAAAGGGTATATAATTAGCTTGACACATTTAATGTCAGCATACACATAAAGTCTGGCTCTAGGACCCATAACTTTATTTGTTAGTGACACACTGGATAGAAGAACTCTTTTATTACATAAACCAGAGTTCACTGCTATCACTAAACCTATTGCTGGTGCATGGGAGATGTTCAATAAATGCTGGAAAAATTAAGTTCTTAGATGTTTTGGCCAGAAAGAAACAAATTCAATATACAAAAAGCAGTGGAGGAAAAAGCAGAAAGTATTTTCACATATGAAAAGTTCATATTTACCAATATATGAATATTACTCCTGTCATTTCATCCTTTCCATAAATACTATGTGTGATGAAATCTAGCCAATGTCTGAAGCAGACATGCAATACTCTGGAATAAATAACCAATGTCTAGTCTCAAAGATCAACATATTAAATCTCAACAGGCTTATACTATCATCATCAATTACTATTATTTGCATAATTTAACCCCCCCCCCCAATACTGGAGAATTGAACTCACAGTTTCATGGAGGCCACAAAAGCACTCCACCACTGAGCCACACACTCAGCCCCTTTTATTTATTTTTTATTTTGAGACAGAGCTCTTGCTAAGTTGCATAGGTTGCCTCTGGCCTCAAACCTGCAATCTTCCTGCTTTAGCCTCCCAAGTCTCTGAGACTACAGCTGTGTCAAGGCATCCATCCACTACTTTTATTTACTTATTTTTTTACTGTGTTACAGAAATGGAATATGTTCTATCAAAGTGCAAATAAGGGAATTATTTTCCCTTGCAAAAGGAAAGCTCAAGAACTATGATAATTGACATGATCAAAAGCTTTCAGATTCTTTCCAACCATACTATCAATCCAACTAAGTCTTCTCATACAAACTGTCTTCAAAATACAGGTAAGAGTGGTACCAGTGTAGATGTACACTGTCTCATGAAAACAAGTACCATTAGAAATGCTTAGCATGCACAGTGCTGGGATTTAGCTCAGTTGGTAGAGCACTGTGCTGCAGTCTCTGGGGTCCCGAGTTCGATTCCCAGCACCGCAAAAATGGGAGAAGGACCTGGCAATCCACTCCCAAAGCAATCCCAAAATAGTCAGCTATTGAAAACCCTATGAGGGTCGCTATGAGTCGGATACTGACTCAACGGCACCTAACAACAACAACAAGCATGCACAGTAACTAGTTATGTTGCTATGCTATCCCACTTCTGTCAACAAAATTCTAGCAGAAGCAATTATGAAAATAAACCAATAGCTTATCACTTACTCTGGATGATAATACCACACTCTTCACAGTCTTCTCAACATTGTTACTGAAATAGTGTACCTAACAATAATACACCTGCAGCTGTAGCCCTGTGGCATCTGATCCCGTCAGATCTCGGAAGCTAAGCAGGGTCGGCCCTGGTTAGTACCTGGATGGGAGACTGCCTGGGAACACCGGAAGCTGTAGGCTTGGGAGAAGGACCTGGCAACCCCCTCCCAAAAATCAATCTGCCATTGAAAACCCTATGAACAGCAGAGAAGCACTGACAATAGTGTTTCCCCTGTTGTACAGAGGGTCGCTATGAGTCGGATACTGACTTGACGGCACCTAACAACAACAACAATAATAGGTCAATGCCCCCAAATACTATACAAATAGGATTTAATAATCAACACTGCTCAGAAATCTACCACCTGGTATTGGTAGTACTGCTCATCTGTGCCTTATTTCCACATCTTCTCCAATTGAAATGATAAAGATGAAGTTTCCAACAAACCAGTCTAGTCACACTTGTTACATTTTATATTTCCAGGACTCCTTCCAAACTGGCTTTTTAATGATTAGGTACAGTCAGTTTACAAACTATTAAGTAGACAGGTTTCTTTTACTGGGCAAAATATCTAAATATAGTATCTTTAAAACTTTAAGCGTCTCTGTGTTCGCTCTAATAGAACACATATTAATCTTTATCTTTAAACTCATTGTTCCAATTTACCATTTACTTGCCAGCAGGCAAAGAAACTTTCTCATTCCATGATTATTTGGCTAGTGTGAGTGAAGCTTTACTGTTTCAGAAGTTCTATTTTTCTCCACTATCTCTTCTGTTGGCTGGACATCAGCAAGGATCATTTAGAACACAAACTTCAAAGGCTGCAACAGTCTGCGTTAATCTGTTCAAATCAAGTTGAACAAGGTTCTCAGATTATCCAATGTTTAAAGAGCAAATAATATAACTAATCACCATTTAAAATATTTCAGGTATTTTGGACAAAGGTTTGGAGAAATTTCTGAAATGTTCAGTTTTTTGAGAGGCAACCCATGCCATGTGAATGAAGAGAATGACATGAATTCTTCAGTATGGCTACTTTTGAATTATAAAAGATAAGAACAGATAGAAAACAAGTCCACAATAAATCGTAAACCCAAGTTTAGTCGTGAGTTCTAAGTATGCTTCACAAGATTGTTTTATCAACCCTTATTAGAGTTTTGTTGTCTCCTTCCTTGGTGAAATGTCAGTTAGGAAGAAGCAAGGTGATGAGGACAAATTTTTAGGTATGCCACAGATTGGGTAACAAATACTAAAAATGATTGCATTGGTATAAGTTATTATTTTCAGAGTTTTTCTTTCTACAAGGACTATCTTGATTAATATAACTAATCTTGCTGGAATAGTTAACAAGACCATTTTTACACTTAAAATCAGGCTTGTAAAGAATCAGGATCAGAAACCACGTCTTGTGGTTCTCAATTCAGGATTCTACTTTTTTTGCACAGAATTTAATATGCCTTTGATGTAGAACTCCAACAAATCTCACATACACTGAGACAAACTGTACACTTATTTCAGAAACTCTTGACTGTTAATATGCCTTTATGTTTGGTGTACAGAGTATAAAAGGAGAATGGTGCTTTACCTGTAAAAAATTGGTAGGTAGTAGGCCAATGAAATTTTTGCTAGGTGGTTCAAAAGACACCTTTAGAATCTAGCTATAATCTAATCCTAAAAGAAACATCAAAGATCTAACCTATGGAGCACCTCTCACAATAGACAAAAAAATGGTCAGTGTTTTGTGCTACATGACAAAACCAGTTACTGGCACCCAGAAAAACTTCACTTGAAAGTGTATTTGTCAAACAACCTGAATCGTTTTAAACTCATGGTCTGTGCAATGACCTTAATTTGCCTTTGGATGTCATTCAAAGTAACAATTCCAATCTGTCAAAAATCAACTACATCATCACTATTTCAACATAGCAAAAAGCATTGTCAAGATAAAATGTCATAACTAGTCCACCCTCGTTGGTGGCTGATAAAGGAATTTTTCCTCAAAACTGTCTTGCTTCAGTTTTTAAAATATAATTCTCTACTAATTATAATTGTGAGGAAGTTGTGTATATTTTGTTAAAGCTTTCTAAACCATTACAGGATTCCAGCATGCACACAATCAGAAAGGCTGAAAAATAAAATAAGTTATATAAAATGGATTATATGGTCTAATTTAGAAAGAATTAATTCTTTGAAAATGTTATGACTGTTAAGATAATCTTTTTCATGTTGAATCATCACAGGTAAGGATTTGTAACATGGACACAGGAGGAAACATACTTTACTGGGTAAAACTGTAAATAGTTAATGGGAAAAGATCAACAGAAGACTTTGGTAAACTGACAGACTTTTTTTTTAAAGATCACATAAAAAATTTCAACATTTAAAAACTAAGATTTGTTGATATCCTCTTTAAATGACTGCAGAAGGCTGATTAATGGCCCCCAAAGACATCTAGGCCCTAATACCTAGAACATGTGAATGTTATTTTATTTAAAATTTATTTAAAAGGATTTTGCAAAACTGATTAAGTTAAGGCTCTTGAGAGAGAGAAAATATTCTGTACCACCTATACTGGCCTTAATGTAAATCACAACTGTCATCATGAGAGGCAGAGGAAGACAACCACAGATGAAGGTGATATGATGAAGGAAGAAGGTGGCAAGAGAGTTTAGAAGATGGTATGTTACTGGTTGTATGATGAAGAAACCATGAACCAGGAATGCAACTCTAAAAGGCACAAAAGGCAAGGAAATCATGCTCCCCTAGAACTTCTTGAGAGAGTTGAGCCATGCTGACACCTTGATTTCAATCCAGTGAAACTATTTTTGAGTTTTTAACCTTTAGAACTATAACAGAATAAATCTGTATTGTTTTAAGCCACCAAATTTGTGGTCATTTGTTACAGTAGACATAGAAAACTAATACAATAATAGATGGTAAAAACCTTCACCCAATTAAAATCTATTCACTCACCACCATTTACAGAATAAATTATTCCAAATGTTATTAAAATAACTTTCTAATCTTATATCTCAAATAATGTTTCTTTAATAGTGGTAGAATTACTAAAAACAGTATAAAATCTTAATAAAAGCAACTTTATATTTATTAAAGCAATTTTAAGCAATATGTTTGTCAACTGGGCATCTTCATCTGAAGTATAATTTGATTAAAAGTAAAGTTGAAGAATAACAAATTAAGCTGGATGCTATGGCCCATACCATAATCCCAGTAACTCAGGAGGATCATAAATTTGAGGCCAGAGGCAGCCTGCACAATTTAGTGAGACCCTGTCTCAAAATAAAAAATAAAAAAGAAGGCAGGCTGGGAATGCAGCCCACTGGTAGGATGCTTGCCTAGCACACTGAAGACCCTGGGTTCAATCCCCAAGTACTTAAGAATCAGATGTGATAGCAGACGCCTGTAATCTCTGCAATCCCACACCTGTAATCTCAGGAAATGGAGACAAGAGGATAGATGGTTTGAGGCCAGAGACAGCCTGCACTACTGAGTGAGATGCTGTCTCAAAATAAAAATTTCAAAAAGGGTTGTAGCTCAGTGGTAGAGCACTTGCTTAGCTCAAGGCCCTGGGATCAATCCCCAGTACCACCCAAACAAATAAACAAAAAAGTAACAAGAATAGTTGAATACGCCAGGCATGGTGATGCATACCTGCAATCTCACTATTCAGGAAGTAGAAGCAGGAGGATTGCAATTTCCAGGCCAGCTTGGGCTACATAGCAAGACTCTGCCTCAACTTTCTCTTCACAAAAATAAAACAGTAGCTGAATAGGTCTATTGTTTTCTCCATTTCACTAAAAATCCAAATAAACATGTCACCCAGAAATAGCACTATTACAAAAATTGAACAGCTGAATAGGGAAAAAGGTGGAGGAATAAACTAACATTGTATTGAATTCCTAATACACATAAACACATACATACATATGTAATAGTCTCACTTATATCTCAAAACAACTCCAATATTTAAAAATACTAACAAGGTCTGGGGCTATAGCTCAGAGACAGCATGCTTGCCTAGCAATCTGCAAGGCCCTGCTTTTAATCCCCAGCCCTGGAAACAAACAAATAAATAAAAAGTTACTTTTGCCTGGTGTGATGGCACTGGACTGTAATTCCAGTGCTTGTTCAAAGCCAACTAGAGATACACAGTAAGACTCTGTCTCAGAAATAAACAAATAAATAAAATAATAAGACTTTTGGGGGGAGGGGAGGAGTTTAAATAACTGGCTAAAAGTCACAGGTATTTCTGAGATTCAAATCCAAAACTAATTCCAAAGCCCATGACTTTTCACTAAAGAGAATGGTATCTAGTTATAAAAATAAAACTGAATTCTTTTTTCTTTACTTCTGGACAACTTACCAACCAATTCAAATTTTCACAGTATAAATCTTTGTTGCTGTCATGCAGGTAAGATATATTCTATTCCCTCACTCCCTGAGGTAGGCATGGTAGCTATACAAGTTATTACCATATATTTGCGAATCTAATCCGGACCATTTCAACAGTTTTAGAGGACCATGAAATCAGATGCAAATTAGAATCACTTATGGGTTGGATTGGATGTGAGGTGGAGTGAACTCTCAAGAGAGCTCTTGTGCAAATCTAATCAATTCTAACCCACATCTGACTTTGGAACCCTCTGAAACTTCAAAGAGTGCAGGTTAAAGAATATATGGCATACTTCCATATAAATATTAGAAAATATTCTACTTCTTTCATTAGGCCCATTGCACAAAGGGAGAATTTTAACTTTCCAAATGTAAATAAACCTTTCCTAAGTCATAACCCTCAAATATGATAAATGCTATCATTATCTTATTCATTCCTTCAACATACATTTATTGGATACATAATCTTTGCCAGGTACTATGTTAGACACAATAGCAAGTAAGACAACAAATTAACCTTCTCAAATTAACAGTCAAATTAACAGGGGAAGGGGGATAGATTTTGTAAATAAACAAAAGTTACATTTTAGGACAAGTGTTATGAAAGAACAATGCAAAGAAACAAGAGTACAAAAAGATATTTAGCCAGCACTATGTTTATGTGCCCCACAAAAAGCAATAAGGTAGTCTATAAGAGTTTACTAATCATTTTTGATGGATATTTATCCACAATAAGCTTCAAATTCTCCATCTTCTTTATTTTTCTGTCATTATTGATGTATGGGATGATTATTGGGCAGCAGTTTTCGATTCTCCAAGGAAACATTCACAGCACCATTTTGTCTCCTTTGTGACACTGTCACAATTACAACTTAATAGAATCCTGAGTTTAAGACAGGATTGAAAATTTGGAGCCACAAAAGCAACTTTAAAGTACAGGCCACAGTTTCACAGAGGGAGCTGAACACACAGGAAAGTTACATGGAAAGAGTAATCTTAATATGGATGCAGGGTTCCTCTTATGTTCATAGCTGCATAGTGATCAGTACATGGATATGAGAAAACAATTTGAGGCCAGAGAGGACAGAATATAAAGAGCAGGCAAAATAATGCCCGGGACTTACAAAAAGGAAGGAAAAATTTGTGTTCCACCCATCCAGACAACACATGGCATCTTAGATAAAGTGACAATAAAGGAATTTCCTTTATGTTTTTGTTGTTGTTAGGTACTATTGAGTTGGGTCCAACTCATAGTGACCCTATGCACAATAGAACAAAACACTTCCCAATTCTGTACCAGGCATATGATCTTGTTTATATTTAAGCCTACTGTTACAGACACTGTCAATCCTTCTAGTGGATGGTCTTCCTTTTCTCCTGGACCTGGTAGTCTCCCAAACATGACGTTACTCCCCAAAGATTGGTCCCTACTGACATGTCCAAAATATGTAAGATGCAGGCTAGCTATCCTTGTTTCCAAGGAACACTCTGGTTGCACTTCTTCTAGGACAGATCTGTTGGTCCATGGTATATTCAATATTCTTCTCCAGTACCATAATTCAAAAGTATCAATTCTTCTCCTCTCTCCCATATTTATCATTCAGCTTTCAAACCATATGATGCAACTGAAAATACCATAGTATGACTCAGGCACACCTTCATTTCCAACGTGATACCTTTACCTTTCAGCACTTTATAGAGGTCTTTTGCAACAGCTTTTCCCAATATAATGTGTCTTTTGATTTCCTGAGTGCTGCTCCTGTGGGTGTTGATTGTAGAACAAAGTAAAGCAAAATTTTGGACAACCTCAATCTTTTCTCCATTCATCATGAAGCTGCATAGTGAGCAGGTTGTAAAGATTTTTGTTTTGCTGATGTTGAAGTGAAACCCATTGTGAAAGCTGTGTTCTTTAGTCTTCATCAGTAGTTGTTTCAAATCCTCTTCACTTTCAGCAAGCAAAACTGTCTTCTGCATAACACACGTTGTTAATGAGTCTTTGTCCAATCAACATGCCATATTCTTCTTCATAAAGTCCAGCTTCTCAGATTATTTGCTCAGCATAGAGATTGAAGCAGTACACTGAAAGGATACAGCCCTGACACACACCTTCCTTGACTTTAAACCAGGCAGTGTTTCCTTGTTCTGTTCAAATGACTGCCTACTGGTCCATGTACAGGTTCCTCAAGAGTACAATTAAGCGCTCTGCTATTCCCATTCTTTTCGATGTTATCCATAATTTATTGTGATCCACACAAATACTTCTGCATTGTCAATAAAACATAAATACACATCTTTCTGGTATTCTCTCCTTTTGGCTAATATCCATCTGACATCAGCAATGATGTCCCTGGTTCCACATCCTCTTCTGAATCTGACTTGATTTTCTGGCAGTTCCCTGTTTATATACTGCTGCAATCACTTTTGAACGATCTTTAGCAAAATTTTCCTTGTATGTGATATTAATGATATCTTTCAGTAATTTCTTCATTTGATTGGATCCCCTTTCTTGGAAATAGGCACAAATATGGATCTCTTCCAGTCAGTTGGCCAGGTAGCTGTTTTCCAAATCTCTTGGCATAAAAAAGTGAGCACCTCCAGTGCTGCATGTGTTTGTTAAAACATCTCTATTGGTATTCCATCAATTCCTGGAGCCTTGTGTTTTGCCAATTCCTTTAAGGCAGCCTCAACTTCTTCCTTTAGTACCATTGGTTCCTGATCATATGTAGCCTCTTGAAATGGTCATCCACCAATTCTTTTCTGTATAATTACTTTGTGTATTCCTTCCACCTTTTGTTGATGTTTCCTGCATTCTTTAGTATTTTCCCTGTAGAATTCTTCACTATTGCCACTCGAGACTTGAATTTTTTCAATTCCTTAAACTTGAGAAAAACAGAGCATGTTCTTCTCTTTCGGTTTTCTATCTCCAGCTCTTTGCACACATCACTATAATATTTGATTTTGTCTTCTCCAGCTGCCTTTAGAAACCTGTTTAGTTCTTTCACTCTGTCATGTCTTCTTTTTACTTTAACTGCTCCACATTCAAGGGCAAGTTTCAGAGTCTCTTTTTAACGGTAATTTGGTCTTTTCTTCCTGTCTTTTTAATAACCTTTTGATTTCTTCATAACTGATGTCTTTGATGTTATGCCATAACTTGTCTGGTCTTCAGTCATTAGTGTCTAACACAGCAAATCTATTCTTGGTCTCTCAACTCAGGTAAGATATACTCAAGGTCATACTTTGGGTCTCATATACTTGTTCTAGTTTCCTTCAGTTTCAGTTTGAATCTGCATATGAGCAATTGATGGTCTGATCCACAATCAGCACCCGGTCTTGTTCTGACTTTTGATACTGAGGTTTTTCCATTGTCTTTCCAAAATGTAGTCAATCTGGCTCCTGTATGTTCCATCTGGTGACTTCCATGTGTATAGTTGCTGCTCATGTTGATGAAAAAATGTATTTGCAATGAAAAGGTCACTGGTCTGACAAAATTCTACCATCTGATCTCCAGCATCATTTCTATCACTAAGGCCCTATTTTCCAGCTACTGAGCCTTCTTGTTTCCAACTTTTGCATTCCAGTCACCAGCAATTATCAGTATATCCTGATCACATATTGAATCTATTTCATATTGGAGAAGCTGGTAAAAATCTTCCCAATGTTCATTTGTAGCCTTAGTGGTGGGTGTGTAAATTTGAATAATAGTCATATTAACTAGCCTTTCTTGAAGGTGTATGGATATTATTCTATCACTGACAACATTGTACTTCAGGACCAAGTTAAAATTAGGCACCAAGTAAAAAGCAGCTCTGGTCCTACACAACACAGCTTAAAAGCAAGACATGATAAAACCATACAATTTCCAAGTAACTTAAATCTGAGAACAAAGTTCAAGAATACTTAAAAGCATACAAAAATAATCAGCACTGAATAAAGTAAAATTTTAAAAAACATTCAGTGGATAAGTAATATACTACCTATAATAAACAAACAAAAATAAGTAAAATAAAGCATTCCCAGAAATGACATAAGTGGACTTTCAGCCAAGCACATTGTGATAGTTACTACAACTATAATCTACACATTCAAGAAGACAGACGAAATCATTAGCAGGCAGAGATCTGAATATACAAAACTGCCTCAAATCAATTCTAGAAATGAAAATACAAGGTCTGAGATTTAAAAAAAATACACACACACATTGGATATAAGGTTAATAGATTAGACACAGCTGAAGAAAAAAACTACTTGAAAATATAGAAACAGAAATGAGGCATGGGAGGAAAACACTAAAGAAAACAGAGTATCAACGTGATTACTATGGAATAACTTCAAGCAGCCTAATTTCCAAAAGTGGAAGGGAGAGAAGAAGAAAATATTTGAAGAATGTTCAGTTTTAAAATTTTTTAATAGGTAGTATCGTGAAGCCAAAAGACCCCCAAAGTTCAAATCTCAACAAACTCTAAGCACAAGAAACATGAAAAAATTATACTAAGGGACATCATAATTAAGCTGCATTTAAAAAAGAAAGAAAAAGAAATGAAGGTGAATTTCAGGTTATGAAAATGTCTTGGAACTAAACATAGGTGAGGGTTACATAACATTGTGAATATACTAAATGTCACTGAATTAAGACAATTTAAAACATTTAGTGCTTAATTTTATGTTATCTGAATTTTAGATCAATATCTGGATATACTCAAAGGATTAAAGAGCGAGAGAAGTGGAAATTTGTGGAAAAAGACTTTTTTATTTTTGAAGTCTCTTTTTAAAAAGATAATTGTGGAAGTAAAAAAATAACAATGCATTGTGGAGTTTATGGTAACCGTAGCAGTAAGACATGTAACAATTGCACAAATGTGGGGAGATGACACTATTCAGTTGCCCCTCCACATCAATGAGTTCCCTATCCATGGATTCAACCACTTGCAGATTGAAAATACTTAATGGCGTAGGGGGGAGAGGGAACCTCTTGTGTCTGTACAGACTGGTTTTCTTCTCATTATTCCCTAAACAATATAAGGACTACTTATTGCAGAGTGTGGTGGCTCACGCCCATAATCCCAGTGCTTGGAAGACTGAGGCAGGATGACTGATTCAACTTTGAGGCCAGTCTGGTCTACACAGCCCAAGCCAGCCTCAGCGACACAGTAAGACCCTGTCTCAAAAAACCAAAACCGAGCTGGGCGAGGTGGTGCACACCTGTAATCCCAGCAGCTTGGGAGGCGGAGGCAGGAGGATCACCAGTTCAAGACCAGAGGCAGTCTGCGTAATTTAGTGAGACCCTGTCTCAAAAAGTAAAAAATGGGCTGGGGGTGCAGCTCAGTGGTCCAGCACTTGCAGAGCATGCAAGCGTGAGGCCTTGGGTCCAACACCCAGTACAAAGAAATAACCCCTATTTATATAGCACTCATCTTAAGTATTATAACTAACCTAGTAATTTAGAGATAACTTAAAGACAGCTAGTTCAGTGGTTAGAGTGCATGCCTAGCGTATGTGAAGCCCTAACTTCAAGCCCAAGCACCACAAAAATAAATAAAATAGATGGAAAGATGGGTCCAGGTTATTTGCACATATGATGTCATTTTACACAAGAGATCTGAACATCTTCAGATTTATGATACCTGTGGGGAATCCTACAGAAAACCTCCCATGGATACTGAGAAACAAACATACAATTAGAAGACTCTTATTGTATATAAAGTGGTATACTTTCTCTTGAAAGTAGACTGTGATGAGTTAAAGATGCATATTATAATCCTAAAAGAAGATGGGCATGGTGATACATACCTGTATTCCAGCACTTGGGAGGCTGAGGCAGAAGGATCAAGAATTGGATGCTGAGCTGCAGTGGCACACACCTGTAATCCCAGTGGCTAGGGAGGCGGGGACTAGAGGATCGAAAGTTTGAGACCAGAGGCAGTCTGCGTTAATTTAGCGAGACCCTGTCTCAAAAAGTAAAAAAATGGGCTGGAGGTGGCAGCTCAGTGGTCCAGCACTTGCAAAGGATGCAAGCATGAGGACCTGGGTTCAACCCTGAGTACCACCAAAAAAAAAAAAAAAAAAAAAAAAAAAAAAAAAAAAAAAAAAAAAAAAAAAAAAAAAAAAAAAAAAAAAAAAAAAAAAAAAAAAAAAAAAAAAAAAAAAAAAAAAAAAAAAAAGAAAGAAAAAAGAATTGGAGGCCAGCCTGAGCTATGTAGCAAGACCATGTCTCAAAAAGCAAACAAAAAATCCTCAAAAGAACCATTTAAAATAACCCACAGATATAGTTAGTAAGCCAACAAAGGAGATAAAAGCTATCACAAAATAATACAAAATAAGGCAAAACAGAGAGGAGACAGAACAACGAACAAATGGGACAAACAGAAAACTTAATATGGTAGATTTAAACCCAATCATATCAAAAATCATATTAAACGTGTATGGTCTAAACACCCCACTTAAAAGATGGAGATTGTCTGACTGGATAGAAAGTAGTACTCAGCTATAGGACCTGGCAGGCCCCTCCCAAAACAATCAATCAGCCACTGAAAACTCTATGAATAGCAGAAAAGCACTGACATAATGCTCGGAATGGCACAGTGTTGGGGAGTGTTTCATTCTGTTGTACATAGAGTCGCTGAGTTGGACCTGACTCGATGGCACCTAACAACAACAAGTATAGGATGCTTGTAAGAAAACAATTTTAAATATAAAAATACAGGTTAAAAACAGAGAGAAAGTGGAAAAAGATATACCTTGCAAACATTAATCATAAATTCTGCCCCCATTTCCAGATTGCAAGCTCTTTGAGGACAGGGGCCACAGACATTTTGTTCATCCTTGTGTCTCCAATACACAGTAAGGTTGCATGCAGTATTTGTTAAGAGAACAAAATCCTTTAAAATTTGTGGGAACGTCTACTCAACATTATTATGGTTCCCAAGCTACAATGTCATTACTGCTCAAAGTTTTAAAAAACTATTTTTGTCTGAGTCTATTAACAGCTGTTCATTTTGCTGTTATCTGTTCTCTATCCAGTCTCTTGAGAAACCTAGTAACAAACATTGTTAGGATTGTGCCAAAAGTAAGTGAAAATTAGTTCTGAGTGAGGGTCTTGTAGGAATTTGGCTATATGAACTGACACCTTCTCCTATCCCATCCTCTGCAATATTTAGACACAGATGTTTCTCCTCTTCAGCCTATCCTCACCCTAGGCTAAGCACTAGGACCTAAAATATGAGGAGTTGAAAGACTGACTCCTGGTGTTGCTATGTATTTGTTCCCTTCTTTCTACACGGTTTGGCTTTCCTCATGTAAAAATGTAATATAAGGTGTTCAGATTTCTAAGTTACAAATAATATATTTTATCATTTCAACAGGCACTATGCTAGGTACTTGGTGTAAACAAGGTCCTAACTCGCATGGACTTAAAGATAGAATTATAAACTGTGTAAGTTTTGTCAAAGAAAATATAGAGCTGTGAGAAAGTACACAGTGAGAATGGAAGAAGGGGAACCTAGTTAGCTACAGAGTGGGAAGAAGGGGAACCTAGTTAGCTCAAGAGTGGGAATCAGTGAAAAATAGCATGTCAAGTTCAAGCAACAGAATGTGTATTGCAAACAAAACACAATGTCCAAAGACAGCTGTGACAACACCTCCTGTCTCCCTTTCTGGAATCTCGCCATCTCCTTTCCAAAAGGTGGAGATTATGTGCTCTTCCTTTAAAGCTGGATGGACCTTCACTGACTGCCTAGACCACAATAAAGAGGCAAAAGTGACATGGTGTAGCTCTGCGTCTGGGGTATAATAGGTCATTCAGCCTCAGCCTGGTTCTCTAAGGACACTCATTCTTAGAACCCAGCCAGTAAACAAAGTCAAGCAGCCTATGGACAGGAATCAAGGACCCCCACCCCAGCTGACTGCCTGAGTCAATATATCCTGCCAACCATGAGTGACCCATTTAAAAGATGGCACAACCCAGCCAGTGGCATGTAGGACAGAGAAAAACTATCCCCTGCAAGCCCTACCCAAACAGCACATTGGTGAGCTAAATAAATGTTATTGTTTTAAGTCACTAATTTTTGAGACTGTGTGTTACATAGCAAGAGATAATAAGAACAATGTGTCAAGTTCTTGAGGCTGGCAATTAGCTTGGCAGATCCAGACACTGAAAAGTATTGTGTGGTTGGGACACAGACATCAAAAAACAACATCAACACAACAGCAACAACCACAACAGCTATTATTTGGTATTTATTATTATACAGGCATTGTTGTGGGTGATATGTCATTTAATCATCATAAAACCTACATAGACACTATTAGAACACCATTCTTATACATGAGAAAACTGAGGCACAGAGCTTGAACTGCCCATTATTACAAACTCAATCTAACCCAACAGCCCATGTGATTAACAATAACGCCACACTGCCACTGAAAGGAAAGAATGATAAAATGAGGTTTTTGGAAAGATTGTTCAAGCCCAAGTATGCAGATCGTTATAGACTATGGTAACAAGTGTTAGTTTATGAGCAATGGTAAATTACTGAAGAGTTTTAAGCCAGGTACTATGTAATCCTTGAGGCTAGATTTAGCTCAGTTGGTAGACTGCTTGCTCTGTACACTCTGAGGGCCTGGGTTCGATCCCCAGCACCGCAAAAACAGGAGAAGGACCTGGTAGCCCATTTCTGAAATAAATCCTGAAACAATCAGCCTATTAGATGGCACCTACCAACAACTGGTGTGAGGAAGATGGACCCTGACAGGTCTCTGGGGACCCAAAGGGTCTCCTGTACCAGCGCTGTACCCAGTCATACCTTCATTAAGCAGGCTGGGGATTAGCTCAATTGTTAAGGCGCTGCTCTTCACTCTGAGGACATAGGTTCAATCCTCACCACTGCAAAAATGGGAGAAGGATGTGGCAATCTACTCCCAAAGCAATCTCTAAACAATCAGCCATTGAAAACCCTATGAGGGTCACTATGAGTTGGATTTGACTCGACAGCACCTAACAACAACAATATGTAATCCAAGTTCTATTTAAAAGAACATTCTGGCTGTGTGGGAAAAACAGATTAAAAGGCAAATAATATTTGATACCATAATACTCCTTGGAAATAAAATTGGGAAGAACCAAAATATAATAGTTTCATTGAAAGAACATACTCTATAATGAATAGATCATAAAAAGAGAAATGGCAAGACGATGTTATGTGCCTCCCAGTGTAACCCAACAGGCAGAAAATAGACCACACCACCTAAGATGTATTCCTGAGGGGAAAAACTCAAACTTGAATTTGATCAAGCCTAATCTAGCTATGCCTGCAGCTATAGCACTATGGCACCCGATCCTGTCAGATCTTGGAAGCTAAGCAGGGCTGGTCCTGATTAGTACTTGGATGGGAGACCACCTGGGAACAGCAGGTGCTGTAGACTTGGGAGAAGGACCCAGCAACCCACTCCCAAAAATCAATACGCCATTGAAAACCCTATGAATAGCAGAGAAGCACAAACAATAGTGTTTCACCTGTTGTATGTAGGGTCTCTATGAGTCGGATACTGACTCAACTGGCACCTAACAACAATCTAGTTACAAGTTTACCAAATAAACCCCAGAAGGTCATGTTGAATCACACTATTAAGATGTAGCTTGACAAAGCCAGAATGTGTAAAATTCTACAGAATGAATTTGATAAATAGTAAGAAATGGGAGGGAAGGAAAGAAGCTGTTAAGAGAGACTCAAGAACATACCAACCAAATGCAATGCCATGGACCATGTTTGAAAGCTGATTTGAACAATCTAATGGTAAATAAGATTTAGCTCAGTTGGTAGAGCACCACTCTGCAGTCTCTGAGGTCCCAAGTTCGATTCCCAGCACTGCAAAAATGGGAGAAGGACGTGGCAACCCACTCCCAAGGTAATCCCAAAAACAATCTGCCATTGAAAACCCTATGAGGGTAGCTATGAGTCAGACACAACTCAATGGCACCTAACAACAATGGTAAATAAAAAATACCATGATGAAGCAATTATGGAACTCTGATATGCACTATTAAGGAATTATTATTAGGGGTTCTTTCATTGGTATAATGGTACTGTGGACCTTTTATTTTAAAGAACTCTATATATATCAATGGGAGAAGGACCTGGCAACCCCCTCCCAAAAATTAATCTGCCATTGAAAACCCTATGAACAGCAGAGAGCACTGACAATAGTGTTTCCCCTGTTGTACAGAGGGTCGCTATGAGTCGGATACCGACTTGATGGCACCTAACAACAACAATAACAACATATATATCAATGATAATGGGAGAAGGATGTGGCAATCCAGAAACAATTAGCCATTGAAAACCCTATGAGGGTCACTATAAGTCAGACACCATTCACCAGCACCTAACAATAACATATATCTTAATGATATATATTAATATTAAAAGTACTTACAGGTAAAATTTATGATGCCTAGAATTCACTGGAGGGCAAGTAGAAGAGAAGTAACAATATGGGCCATATGTTAATAATTGTTGAAACTAAGTGATGGATACGTAGGTGTTAATCACATAAGCTTCTTTCTTTTTTGTACACTTAAAGCTTACCATAATACAAAGTTTAAATTTTTAAAAATTTTAGGAGTCTTTCTAAACTTCCAAAATCTAATTCAGGCTAGATGTGGTGGCACATGCCGTAATACCAGTGACTCAGGAGGTGCAGGCAGAAAGCAAGTTTAAGGCCAGAGGCAGTATGTAGAACTTAGTGGGACCCAGTCTCAAAATAAAAAATATAAAAGGCACTAGGGGTAGAGCTCAGTGGTAGATTGCTTGCAAAGTATGTGCAAGTTCCTGGGTTCACCTTCCTAGTATACAAAAAAGAAAAAGAAAAAAAAAAAAAAAAGAAAAAGAAAACCCTTCAACTTAGGTGAGGCTGCAAACTCAGGCACAAATGACAGCATAATGACAAAGTATAAAACCTCCTCCAGTGTTTTGCTTTTTCCTTCATGAACATGCAACCCAAAAGCAGATAACTATGCAAGTCAGAACAGAATTGTGTCAGGTAACTAGGCAGTGCCTCTAGCACTCTCAATGGACAATGGGGCCCTGACATATCCAAGTGGCAGGCAGAGATCAATGCATGAAACTAATGATAACACTAAATATCCAATCAACCACTCTTATCAGGCAACCTCTGATTATAATTTGGCTTCAATGCCGGCACTTTTTTCTATAGGAAAGAATGTGAGAACTTACTAATAAATCACCATTCTAATTTATACATCAGTGTCTGAGTTTTCATCTAGTAAATCAGTCCTTACAGCCCAAAACTAAACACCTTAAATAAATAATCAGTAAGCCAAAAAGCTCAGACTGCAATGTGATGACTGTACCATAATGCCATTAACTCTTCATTATAGATCATTCTTTCTTCTTGTATATGGTTCACATAGTAATAGCACTGTCTAATGTTACTAAGGGCTGGGATTTAGCTCAGTTGGTAGAGTGCTGCGCTGCAGTCTCTGAGGTCCCGAGTTCAATTCCCAGCACCGCAAAAATGGGAGAAGGACCTGGCAATCCACTCCCAAGGCAATCCCGAAACAGTCTGCCATTGAAAACCCTATGAGGGTGGCTATGAGTAGGATACTGACTCGACAGCACCTAACAACAACGTTACTAAAAATGCAGATTCATAACAGACAGAAAATAAATGTCAAACACAGTAGTTACAGTTACATCCATTGAGTGGTAACTAGTATATCAGGCTCTAGATTGTTTATACATATTTCACCTAAATTTTAAAGCTGGATGGGGCAAATATTCCCATTTAATAAATGAGGAAAATAATGTTAAGATCAAGATCACACAACCAAGTAGAGGATGGAGCCAGTCTAAACCTACATCCTATGTTAAGCCAAAGAGCCCCTTAAAAGGTAGACTAAACAGATTCTTGCATGGTTACCAAATCCCAAGTACAATCTCTTAAATTCTTGTGTAATAATTTGAGTACCCAGTGTATGCCAGGCATTCTGTTAAAAGCTGAGGGGCAGAAAGCGAGAACATAGACCCTATTCTCAAAAAATTTTATCTTGAAAGAAAAAGAGACTCTCACAATGTAGGGCAGGCTGGCCTGAAAATCATGATCCTCCTTCCTCAGCCTCCCAAGTGCTAGGATTACAAACATGCATCACCATGTCTAACTGACCAAAAAAATTTTTAAGCCCAGATAATTACAATATAAATGGAAAGTGATAAATGCCATAAGAGAGGCAATATGAAGGGCTATGAGTATTCAGAGGAAGTAGAGATTTCAAAATCCATTTTAGAAACACATATAAGCTCATTAAAAATCCATTTTTTAGGATGGCATTGTACTAATGGATTAAGTGTTTTAAGTGGTAGGAATTTCTCTTTCTAGAGGAAGAATACAAGACACACAAAAGAGGGCTGGGCTCTACTACAACTAGCACTGGTACTCTGGGCAAAGTCCTCAGCTACCTCATTTTAAACAGATACCACTTTATAAGAGGCCATTTTGTACCTGAAAACAAAGAGAAATAAAACTTTTATTTAAAAAAAGGTAGAATAAATTATTTCTAAGTTTCTTTCCTCTATCGACATAACAAATCTACTTTAAAATTAACATACTACCATTATTTTTTACTTCTGCTCAAGTTAGACCACAACATTTAAAAGTACAAAAAGAGTCAGGCACAGTGGTACATGCTTGCAGTCCTATGTATTTGAGAGGCTGAGGAAGGACTATCATAAGTTCAAGGACAGCCTGGGCAATTTAGCAAGAATCTGTCTCAAAATACAGTAAAAAGGGCTGGAGATACTAGCTCAGTGATACAGTGTTAGCCTAACGTGCATGAGACCTTGAGGATCAATCCCCAGTAACACCTACCCCTCATGAAAAAAAAAAAAAAAACAACACTAAAAGAGAAAAATAAATATCCTCTCAGGTGTCAAACTAGTAAATCTATTGCATAGATGCTACATTTGGTGAATTGAAATTTCACTCAAATGCTTAAAATCCTCCAGAGACTCCTAAGACCTATACTGACAGGTTTCACAGGCAATAAAACCTCCTAGCATAATTTGATTTACAGCCCCTAACAATAACTGGCTAGGCAAGTGAACTAGGTTGCACCCCTATACTCAGTCTCCAAGACATCTGAAGGTTGTGGGAGGATATAGTTTTCAAAACCTGTCATGTGCCAAGCACTGAAGCTGCAACTCAGATTAAAACAGTTTCCTGAGGGCAGGCATTTTTGTCTATTACATTCAGTGCTGCTATATTCTCAACCTTTAAGAGTGCCAAACATGGCCAGGCAAGAGGGCATACACCTGTAATCCCAGCAATCATGAGATGGAGGCAGGAAGATTCTGAGTCTGAGGCCAACCAGGGCTATACTGACCCTATATCAAACATATAAATAGAGTATCAAACACATACCAAGTTACCAAATGAACACTAGCAGAATGAACTCAAAGACAAGACAGTTCCTGCCGTCATGCCATTTACAATAATATACAATAATGCTAGCCTGCAGCCATAGCCCTGTGGCATCTGATCCTGTCAGATCTCAGAAGCTAAGCAGTGTTGGGCCTAGTTAATACTTGGATGGGAGACCGCCTAGGAACACCAGGTGCTCCAGGCTTGGGAGAAAGACTTGACAACAAACTCCCAAAAATCAATCCACTATCGAAAACCCTATGAATGGCAGAGAAGCACTGACAATAGTGTTTCACCTCTAGTATATAGGGTGGCTAGGAGTTGGATACCGATTCCACGGCATCTACCACCACCACCACAATAATGCTATAGTAAGAACTTAGAAATATATTTTTAGGTAACAAACAAGAACATGTCTTACTTTTATTAGGTTTTTATTTACCTTCTTATAAGTTAAACTCAGTCTGCAGCTGTAGCACTGTGGCATCTGGTCCCATCAGATCTCAGAAGCTAAGCAGGGTAGGGCCTGGTTAGTACTTGGAAGGAAACCACCTAGGAACACCAGGTACTATAGGCTTGGGAGAAAGACCAGCAAAAAATGAAAAATGAATCCCAAAAATGAATCCGCCATTGAAAACCCTATGAATAGCAGAGAAGCACTGACAAACAGTGCTTTGCCTGTTATACATAGGGTCGCTATGAGTTAGACACCGACTTAACAGTACCTAACAACAAGAAGTCAAACTCCAAGTCGGAGTGATTTAACAAAATCTGACTTTATAATTTCCCACAATTGGAGAATAGGTTTAATTAAAAAAAAAAAAGACCAAATTAGATATTTAAAGGTGTTTTTGTATATAGGCCAATATGATGGGTTAATTACACAGAAAAAAAATTTTCTTGAGAATAATATTAAGTACATTTTATAAAAGTTATTAGAAGTAGTACAGCAGTTCTTCATTTCATACTATTATTGTTGTTCCCAAGTGCTGTCAACTCAGGTCCGACTCACAGTCACCCTATGTACAATACAAGGAAACACTCCCTGATTCTGTGCCAGGCACATGATCTTTATGTTTAGGCCTATTATTGCAGACACTCTGTTAATTCATCTAGTAGAGGGCCTTCCTTTTATTCCTTGATCTGCCACTCTCCCAAACATGCTGTTTGTCTCCAAGGATTTGTCCCTCCTAACTTCATGTCCAAAATATGTAAGATGCAGTCTAGCCATCAAGCTTCCCAGGAGCATTCTGGTTGTACTTCATCTAAGACTGATCTGTTGGTTCTTTTTGCAGTCAATGGTATATTCAATATTCATCTCCAATACCATAATTCAAAAGCATCAATTCTTCTCCCATCTCCAACGTCCAATTTTCACAACTGTATGACATGATGGAAAATACCACGGCATGACTCAGGTGCACCTTTATCTTCAATGTGACATCTTCACTATTCAGCATTTTAAAGAGGTCTTTTGCAACAGCGTTTCCCAATACAATGCCTCTTTTGATTTCTTGACTGCTGCTTCTGTGGGTGTTGCTTGCACAAGCAACTAAAGCAAAATCTTGAACAACCTTAATCTTTTTCCCATTTATTGTAAAGCTGCGTGCTGACCAAGTTGTAATGATTTTTGTTTTGCTGATATTGAGATGCAATCCATACTGAAGGCTGTGTTCTTTGATCTTCATCAGTAGCTGTTCTAAATCCTCTTCACTTTCAGCAAGGAAAATTGTCTTCTGCATAACACAGGTTGTTAATGAGTCTTTGTACAATCAAGAAGCCACATTCTTCTTCATAAAGTCCAGCTTCTCAGATTATTTGCTCACCATAGAGAATGGAGAGGTACGGTGAAAGGATACAGCCCATGACACATACCTTTCTTAACTTTAAACTAGGCAGTATTTCCTTGTTCTGTTCAAACAACTGCCTCCTGGTTCATGTACAGATTCCTCATGAGTACAATTAAGTGCTCTGGTATTCCCACTCTACACAATGTTATCCATAATTTATGGTGATCCACACAGTCAAATGCTTTTGCACAGTCAATAAAACAGTTTGTTGTACTGTAGGGGCTTGCGTATTGCTGTGATGCTAAAAGCTATGCCACTGGTATTACAGATACCAACAGGGTCATCCATGGTGGACAAGTTTCAGCTGAGCTTCCAGATTAAGATAAACAAGAGCCAAAACAATTAGCCATTGAAAACTTTATGAATAGTAGAGAAACACTGTCAGATATAGTGCCAGAAAATGAGCCCCCTAGGTGGGAAGCACTCAAAAGACGATTGGGGAAGAGTTGTCTTCTCAATGTAAACCAACTTTAATGATGGGAATGGAGTAAAGCCCCAGGGACCTCCATTTGCTGATGCGGCATGACTCAAAATCAGAAGGAACAACTGTAAACATCCATTAATAATTGGAATGTGGAAGGTTCATAGTATGAATCTACGGAAATTAGAAATCATTGAAATGGAAATGGACTGCATAAACATTGACATTCTAGTCATGAGATAAAATGGACTAATGGGACATTTTGAATCAGATAATCATATGGTCTAGTAAACCAGCAATGATAGGTTAAACAGAAATGGAGTTGCACTTATCATCAAAAAAGACATCTCAAGATCCTGAACTACAATGCTGACAGTGATAGAACAATACCCATATGCCTACAAAGAAGGCCAGTTAATATGACTTATTCAAATTTGCACACCTACCACCAAGGCTACCAATGAAGACAGGGAAGATTTTTAACAACTTCTGCAGTCTGAAAAAAACTGAATATGCAATCAGGATATACTGATAATTACTGGTGATGGGAATGCAAAAGTTGGAAAAGAAGAAGGCTCAGTAATTGGAAAATATGGCCTTGGTGACAGAAATGATGATGGAGATCACAGATTGAATTTTGTCAGACCAATGATCTTTTCATATCATATATATTTAAATCTTAACTTCTTTACTGGAAATTAATACTTTAATGGTTCTACCATACATCCCAAACACAGAGTATGATAGTCAATAAAATCAATTTAAATAGATATTTAAATTGATTAAATTTAAACAGATAGTTCTGGGCAGGAGTGCAGCTCATGGGCGGAGCACTTGTCTTGCATGGACAATATCCTGAGTTTGGTCCCTGCATGCATAAATGAATGAATGAATGAATATGAAGCACAGCTTAATCTTTTCTTTTCAGTACTAGGGATTCAATCCAGGGTCTCTTGCATGCTAGGCGAGCACTCTACTGCTCAGCCACACTCAGCCTTAAATAAATAACCAGTAGGCATGGTGGTACATACCTAAAATCCCAGCACTTCAAAGGCTGAGGCAGGAAGATTGCAAATTTGAAGCCAGCTTGGGCTGCACAGCAAGATCCTGTGTAAAAATAACATCAAAGAAAAAGAGAAAGAAAATACACTGCTCAATGAACTACTTAAGATGTATTCTTGTTGTTGTTGTTGTTAGGTGCCATCGAGTCGGTATCCGACTCATAGCGACCCTCTGTACAACAGGGGAAACACTATTGTCAGTGCTTCTCTGCTGTGCATAGGGTTTTCAATGGCAGGTTGATTTTTTGGGGGGAGGGGGTTGCCAGGTCCTTCTCCCAAGCCTACAGCTTCTGGTGTTCCCAGGCGGTCTCCCATCCAGGTACTATGTATTCTTACAGCATGTAAATACCCACACAAAAATAAAACACTATCCAAGCTGTCATAATAAGATTGGTATTAGGACTGAGGTACTAGTACTCTGGATAACTAGAATGAAAACAAAATCTTACCTTGTCCAGAAAGATTGAAAATATCTATTAAGAGTAAGAAAGATAGGATATGTTACAAAATTGTTCCCAAAATAATAATATACTGAGTTCTCAGTAGGACTCAGCAATGTTTAAGTACTCACTGAAGTACTTAAGTACTTCTCTGAATTTCCTAGGTATGAAAGAAGAAGAAAAAAACTTGCTAAAGAATCCTTACACACTTTGGTCCACCATGAGTGAATGTGCTGTGTGTTTTGGTATATGTATGTACTGGGTATAAGTGGGAGATGAGATAAATATTAAATGTAGTCCCAGCCCTGAGAAAAGCTCTAAGACTTTTCACAGGACTTGGTTTCAGGATGTTTCCCCAAAAGACATCAAATGTTAAGAAACTGGTGGTAAGATGGCAAACTAAACACTTAACGAGGTTGGTCTTCCCAGGTAACAGGATATTTTCTATGGAACAAAAAGGGCAACTAAGTAGGGGAGGTCTATATAAAAATAACTGAATGGAACACTACAAAACTGGAAAAACCCTTTTAATGCTTCATTTTCGGCAAAATGGAGACCAGGAATGCTGTTCTACCGACTCAGGTACAACAGTAACTTAGATTTAGATTGCTTTCAGAAGCACCAAAACTTAGGGCTACTCACCTCAGTTAGGCCCTCTATTCACTGTTTATGGTTGGCAATTTCTCCCATTCTTTCTTCCATCTCTTTCCAAGGCTCTAACTAGCCTTTATAGTCTCTTCTACTTACAGTTTACCCTACCTGTCTCCATTTTGCATTCTCTTCCCATCTCTCTCTGCAATAATTATCCCTGTGCTGTAATTTAAAAATATCCCTAGCTATGGACTCATTTCCAAGTACCTAAAAAGAATCTCATTTTGTAAACAAAACCAAAAGAATTTTCTAAACCCTAAGGCTACACTTTATTTCAAAGATAATTAGTCTTAAAGAAGTCTACATTTCTAGTCAGTTTCCTCATCCATCATCCTCACTCTGTGGCATATTGGTTTCCACTGTAGGCATCTCAAACTTTTCAACATAAGGTCCTTTAGGACCACTATTTAACCAATCTTATTAATATTTCTTGCCTGTTTGATGGTTTTGCTACATTTGATCTTGGCTATTCATTTCTTGAAACGCATTCCCTCTCTTGGCTTTTGTGACCTTATTCTCTCATCTGACAGTTCTCTCAGCTCCACTGCCTGCCCCTTCAATTACTATTCCCAGGTATGCCTGATCTGCTCTTTTCTATAAATAGCCTGAACTCATCAACATTCACAGGGTCAACCAGTACTTATGTATTCTAATGATTCCCAAATATATCTCCAGCCAAGTTCTTTTTTTTTTTTTTTTACTGATCAGACCTAGATACCCAATTATAAGATATTTTCAACACAGATGACCATAAATATATAAACTTTCAATCAATTCATTATCTCCTCCTGCTGAAAATTTGCTTCTCTCCTGGTTCCCTATCTCAACTAATGGCTGAGCAAGCCAACCCTCTTACTTCCCTACCCACTAAATCTATCTACTTCACTGTCTTCTTCTATAGACACTATTACTTAAATCTCTTGAATCTAGGTCCAATTCTACTGTTTTCATTCAAGCATTTATTCTTAACTAAATTGTGCAATTAACCTATTTTGTGTCAGGGATGGTGGCACATACCCATAATCCCAGTGATTTTGGAGATGGAGGCAAGAGGATTGTAAATGTGAGGCCAGAGGCAGCCAGCATAATTTAGCAAAACTCTGTCTCAAAATAAAAAGTAAAAACTGGACTAGGGGAATAGCTCAGCAGTAAAGTGCTTGCAAAGCATGTGTGAGACCCTGGATTCAACCTTTCCATACAGTAAAAACACAAACAAAAAAACCTACTTTGCAATTAAATTTGAATCTCTTTAAGATCCCAGATATTTCCCACATATACACACTCTTCCCTCAACCTCAACACTTCCTCTATATTGCAGTGAGTTGCTGTTATTGTTGCTGTTAGGTGCCATCAGGTTGGGTCTGACTCATACTGACCCCATGTACAACAGAATGAAATACTTCTCAACACTGTGCCATGCGCACAATCTTTTTTATGCTTAAGGCCATTGTTGTACACACTGTGTCAATCCATCTGTTGAGGGTCTTCCATTTCTTCATTAACCTGCCACTCTCCCAAATATGATGTCCTTCTCCAGGGATTGGTCCTTCCTGACAACACATCCAAAATATGTAAGATGCAGGAAGTATGAATAGTTAAGCTAAAATGCAAGCACAGTAATAAGCACTAGATTGCAGTTGTTCTATTACTCATCATTATGTAAAGTAATAGCTTCTAAAGAGGGGTACAGGAAGAAGATAGTTTTTTTCCTTTCCTTTTTATTTTTCCATGTTTTATTATATGTAAATATAAAAAATATATACCTATTATGTAGAAATATGTACATACACATATACACACATATATAGGACATGTAATTAATTTATGTTGTTAGGTGCCATCAAGTTGAGTCCAATTCATAGCGACCCTATGTACAACAAAACAAAACACTCCCAGACTCTGTGCTTGGCACACGATCTTTATGTTTAAGCCCATTGTTGCAGACACTGTCAATCCATCTAGTTGAGGGTCTTCATTTTTCTCACTGACCTGCCACTCTCCCAAACATGATGTCCTTCTCCAGGGATTCCCTCCTGACATATCCAAAATACATAAGACACAGTCTAGCCATCCTTGCTTCCAAGGAACACTCTGGTTGCACTTCTTCTAGGACAGATAAGATGTTCAAAATCTTTTATGAATATGGGTACATCAAAAGTATGTGAAGACCAAGCTGGTTGTGGTGGCACAAGACTTTAATCCCAGTGACTCCAAAGGCAGAGGCAGGAGGACTGCAAGTTTGAGGCCAAAGGCAGCCTGCATAACTTAGAAAGACCCTGTCAATATGTAAAGTAAAAAATACAAAAGCCTTATTACTGTATACCCCACTAACATTCATTATTTAAAAAAATAGTGGGCTAAGGGTATGGCTCAGTGACTGAGTGCTTGCAAAAATCATGCCTGAGGCCCTAGGTTCAACTCCTCAGTAACTGAACAACAACAACAACGATTATGTGACGACCACTTATCTAGAGGAAAAATACAATCCTCTTAACATGGCACATTTATGATCTGGCCAACTACTTTTATTGTCCCATCTTCCTCAACTACCTTAACTTTCTAATTAGTGCTTCATCTCTGTAGCTTTACCTATGCAACCTCCCTGCCTAAAATGTCCTAACAATCCTTCTCAAACATCTCCTTCCTCCCAACCTTCTATTTGTTCAAGATTTAAAACACAAATAATGGGCTATATGAAACATCTCTGCCCTTCCAAGGTAGAAGTGAGCACTGCCTTCTCTGTGCCCTCAAACACAATGTACATCTTTATTATAGCACTTAAATTACCTAATGTCATTTCTTGTTTACATGTCTAGCTACTTATCTTTGTATTACCAGTACATAGCATATCTCATGACCCAAATTAAGTGCTTAATAGGTTTTTTGTTGCTGCTGTTGTTTTGTTTTTAACAAGTGTGCAAGAGGCATAATGTTAGAGGACAAACCGTAGCAACACCCTAGTTACCTGACACAGTTGCCAAAGTACTCTGTGATGCTGAGGTTTGGGCTGATGACCATTTTAAGTTCTTAATTTAAAATGTGTTTACATCATGCATTGAGTTTGCAGGTGTTGGTTACAAGCAGTTTCAAAAAGCCAACACTTTGTTATCTATTATCATCAACAGTGTCAACACATTCTCAAAGATGCGAAAGATGAGCTAAGGGCTCATTGATTCTAGTCAAATATGGCGAATTAATTGCACACATTTATTTTCCTTTTCTAAAATTCCATTAAAGTGAAAGTGAAGGGAAAAAGAAAGTATAAACCCGTAACATCAAAGAACACAAAAAGTGGCACCAAAGAACAAGTAATATTAATACAGTGTTCAAGGAGAGAAAAATAGAATGAATGGTACCTGATTTGGCAAAACCAAAGAATCTGTAAAGTGCCTGCGAAGAGAGAACTAACTGACCAACTTGCCGGCCAAAATATAGAGGCAAAGGGATTACAGAGGAACTGTGAGGTAAGGAAATGAAATTGGGGAGGTGACTGAAAGTTTAAACAATAATAAGTCCCTTCACCCTTTGGCTGGCTCCCACAGTCAATCAACTACTACCTTTTCCAATAGAGGAAGACAGGAATGAGCCAAAAATGGGAGTATTAAGAGAAAAGATACAAAAGAAACCATAAAAACCCTACCCTTCCCGGTTTTCAGATTACAGCAGATAATATACCTCCTAGCTATACAATGGAAAAATATACTTACTTTGCTCTCAAAATGCCAAGAGGAATGAGTATGGGTACGTGTGTATGAACATTCTTCTCTAAAGAAATCAGCCTCAAAGAGAAAACCCAAAATCTCAGAGACACAGGCCTCCTAGAAATGAAATGTGGGGACTGCCTGAGGAAAAAGCCAGTTTATTCCCTAAATACCTAACATGAAACCCACCAGTAATAGGCTTCACTGATTCACAAAGACCTTTTAATTAGTTTTTTAAGTTGTGCTGGAAATCAAACCCAGGGCCTTACACATGTTAAAGGAAGCATTCTACCACAGAGATACATCCCCAGTCCTTAATTAACTTTTAGTATCTTGCTTTTATACACAGCCAAGATTATCAGATATTCCAGGAGTATTTCCTAAATGAAAGAAGAAACAAAATCA
The DNA here is from genome assembly GCA_007922755.1 of Pedetes capensis. Lineage (NCBI taxonomy): Eukaryota > Metazoa > Chordata > Mammalia > Rodentia > Pedetidae > Pedetes > Pedetes capensis. Next base: position 46,945 of record VMDO01005603.1, read on the forward strand.
ACAAAAAAGGAACACAAAAGACAGTTAAAAGAATAGAAAACAAAATGTCAAAACATTATGTCCTCAAATGAAATACTGAGAAAGACAACAGAGAATTTTTAAATTATGTAGAAATTTAAAATTAAATACTAGAATTAGAAGATGAAATGAAAGAAATTCTCTTAGAAGGCAGAATAAGGACTGGAGGTGTGGCTGAGTGGAAGAGAACTTTCCTGACATGTTCAAAGGACTGGGTTCCATGCTGAATACTGCAAAACAAAAGGAAGCAGAATACAAAGACAAAAATGTTAGACAAAATGGAAAGGAGGTCTATCATCCAACAAATAGGCAGTTCACAAAGAGAAATGAGAAAGTGGATCAGAAAATACTTCTAAGGCGGGCACGGTGGCACACGCCTGTAATCCCAGCGTCTCGGGAGGCAGGAGGATTGCAAGTTCAAGACCAGAAGTAGTCTGAGTAACTTAGTGAGACCCTGTCTCGAAAAGTAAAAAAATGGGCTGGGGGCACAGCTCAGTGGCCCAGCACTTGCAAAGCATGCAGGCATTAGGCCCTGGCTTCAATCCCCAGTACCACAAAAAATAAAAATAAAAGTAAAAATACTTTTAGCCAGGTGTGGTGATACACACTTGCAATCCTAGCACCGGGAAACTGAGAAGGAAGATCATGAGGTCAAGGCCAGCCTGGACTAATTACCAAGTTTGAGGATAATTTGGACCACACAGCAAGACTCTGTCGAAGAAGAAGAAGAAGAAGAAGAAGAAGAAGAGGAAGAAGAGGAAGAGGAGGAGGAAGAGGGGGAGGGGGAGAGGGAAGAGGAGGGGGACAAGAAAAGAAAAGAAAAAAAAATTCTTAAGAATATAAGAAAATCTGCTGAGCACAATGGCACACGCCTATAATCCCAGCAACTCCAGGGATAGAGACACAGGCAGAACGATCCTGAGTTTGAGGCCAAAGGCAGCCTACATAACTTATAGAGACCGTCTTAAAATTTAAAAAGTAAAAAATGGGCTGAGGGGTGTGGTTCAGTAGCAGAGCACTTGCAAAAGCACATGTGAGACCCTGGGTTCAACCCCTCTCCAGTATTAGGGGAAAAAAAAAGTAAAAAATTCTCCCAGATTTAGGGAGGTAAATTGTGAGGCTAAAGGGCCCAGCAGGGTCCAAAAGAACAAAAACAAACAAACAAACAAACAGGGCTGAGGATGCAGACCAGTGGTCCAACCTAGCATGTGGGAGGCCCTGCATTCAACCCCAGCACCAAGAAAAAAAAAATCATACAAACAAAAAGCCTCACACTGTATCATCATGAAATTTTAGAACAATGAGAAAAAAAAATTCTCAAAACCTTCCAAAGTACAGAAAAAGCCACACAATGAAGAAACAGCCATCAGAAACAGGTAGGCTTCAACAATACTGAAAAGTAGAATACAGTAAGGTCCTCCACCACAGTAAGAGGAAACTATCTTCTGTGTAGATATCTAAACACAACTAAGATGTGTGTGTGAAGGAAAGCCATTTTCACATACACAAAGTCTCAAAAAATTTACCTCCTACCTGGCCTTTTTCAGGAAACTATATAAAAATGTGTTCTGTAAAACAGAGATGTAATCCAGTGAAGAAAACACAGTGTCCAGGAAAAAAATATTTTTACTTTTTTTTAATTTTAAGGGAAGATCTAGTATGACAACTCCATAGTGTGCCTAAAGAGTAACCAGTACATACTGCATTAAGAGTACAAAAGGATACATAGATACAGAAAGATACAGACATACAGAGATATAGATATATGCATTTTTTTTGGCAGTACTTGGGGGTTGAACCCAGGGCCTCACAAATACTTTCCAAGTGCTCTACCACCATGCTGCACCCTCAGCCCACTTCCTATTTTTTATTTTGAGTCAATCTCTTCCTAAATTATGCAGGCTGTTTCTGGCCTCAAACTCATAATCCTGCTTCTACCGCCCTAGTCACTGGGACTCCAGGTATGGACCACCACGCCTGGTTACAAGGATAAATATTTTTAAAGGTTAAAAAATGGAAGGTATATATTGATATTTGAGTATCTGGAAAACATGCACAGGTATACGATGTAGTGTCCCATATAGATTTGGAAAATATCCACAGAAACTGTGAGATAATAAATGTGTTGTTTTAGCCAGTAAAATTTTGATAATTGGTCATGCAACAATAGAAACCTAATATTTATGGCATATGTAGAAACTTAAGGCTATCTAAGCAAAATCAACAACTTAGAAGAAAATCACATTTCTCCCAAAGTTGAAAACTTTAGAAGTCAAAGCAGTCTCAGGTAATTAAAAAAATCATTTTTTTTTTTTTAGAAATCCCAGAAAGCAAAAGAAACTGAATAAGAAGTGTTCATATATGATGATGTTGTTGTTGTTGTTAGGTGCCCTCAAGTCAGTATCCGACTCATAGCGACCCTCATAGGGTTTTCAATGGCTGTTTCGGGATTGCCTTGGGAGTGGATTGCCAGGTCCTTCTCCCATTTTTGTGGTGTGGGAATTGAACTCAGGACCTCAGAGACTGCAGTGCAGTGCTCTACCAACTGAGCTAAATCCCAGCTCTCATATATGACAAGTACTGCCAAAAGCAATCAGGTTTAAAGAGACAGAGATCAGTTTCAAGTTGCCCTGGGTCTTTTAACTTATAAAAAATAGATTCAGAAGCTAAATCGGGTTTATCATCCACTGCCATGCACTTAGTTTAAAATTGTAGTTTTTGCACCTTGAAAGCAAAGGGGGCAGGAAGGACAGGGAGAGAAGCTTTAGTAATCAATGAAGCTTTCAAATAGATAAGTTTCTCAACTTTGTAAGCTTCATTTATCAAATGTAACCTTTCTCAAATGAAGTCATTAGACCAGCAGCACCAGAAACATCATTAGAAGAGCAAATTTGTGGGTGCCACTCCTAGACCCACTGATTAAAAAAACACTCTGGTGGTGAAAAAAGCCCAGTAATCTGTGTTTTCTTTTTAACAAGCCATCTACGTGATTGTGATGTAGTTCACAATCGAAAACTACTGATCTAATGTTAATTTCTCCTACTGTCATACTATGATATGGTCTTCCTCAGCCAAGAGTTAATCATTTCCAAAATTACTGAATCTGACCTAGATTAGAGTATCATAATCGCAAGGACATAGGTGAAGCTCAAAAATATTTGCTTAAACCAGGTGCAGTGGCACACACCTGTAATCCCAGTGACTCAGGAGATAGAGGCAGGACAATTACAAATTTGAGGCCAGAAGTAGCCTGTGAAATTTAGCAACACTCTGTCTCAAGATAAAAAAAAATTTTAAATGGGAGCTGGGGGTACAGTTCAGTGAAAGAACACTTGCAAAGTATGCATGAGGCCCTGGGTTCAGTCTGCTTAATAAACAAGGCATCAAGCTTCAGATGTGTTTCTTTGGCCAAGGGGTCCACATTAGGCAGGATATGTTCTCTTTCCCACAGTCCTCACGAATCTCTATCCTCTACCTTAATATAATCACATGTTTCTGCCCAGCAGATGACAGTATTAGAGTTTGAGACCTCAGTGGAAAATAGTTACAAAAGAATAACAATTTTAAATCTGGGTAAAATATGGTCTGACCTTCTCTGTTAAAAATGAGAAAATCACTGGGCACCATGATGTTATTGTTGCTGCTGTAGTTTGGTGTCCTGAGTTGGGTCCTACTCATAGCAACCCTACGTATAACAGAACGAAACAGTACCTGACACTATGCCATCCCCAGAACTATTGACAGTGCTTCTCTGCTATTCATAAGGTTTTCAATGGATTGTTTTGGGAGTAGGCTGCTGGGTCCTTCTCCCAAGTCTCCAGCATCTGGAATTCAATACAGGCCATCTTCCATCCAAGTACTAACCAGGCCAGATTCTGCTTAGTTTCCTAGATTGGATGCCTGGGTGGTGTGGCACCATGATACACGCCTGCAATCTCACCACCTCAAAATGCTAAGGCAGGAGGTTTATTTAAGGAAACCTTGTCAATAAATAAATAAGGAGGTGGGATACAGCTCACTGGTAGCCTTACCTACTATGTGTGAAGCCCTGGGTTCAATTCCCTAAGTACTGTTTAAAAAAAAAAAAAGAAAGAAAGAAAAAGAAAAGAAAAGAAAAGAGAGAGAGAGAGAGAGAGAGAGAGAGAGAGAGAGAGAGAGACATATCAAGTAAGTTATAGTTAATTTCCTCATGATTCAGAAATTGTGACATGTGCTACCTCTGTCCCTTCCACTTGTGGGTCTCTACTTTTAAGCCCTAGGAAAACAGTTTCATAGTAATACTCAACCTTTTTCTGGTCTGAGATCTTCAGAAAAATGGATCCTACCTATTTAAGTACTGCAGAAGCACGTGTGCCCAATAACTAACTACAAGGCCAGCTATGAAATTTACAATTTAAGATTGATTTTGGAAACTCTACACCAAATGCATATAATAATGTCAAATCATTTACAAGTACTTTAATTATCCAAAATAGAATGCATTGAGCAGAGATCTAATTACATTAAAGTTAAATTGCAGGCTTTTCACCATATAGAAGGAAAACAAAACATTCAAGGAACTCACCAAGATACTAAGATTGCGTTAAATTTGATTTTTTAAAAAAGAATTATGAGAGGTTAAAAAACTCTCTCCAAATGAAACTCTATGAACATCCCTTTAGGATCCCCTGAACTAACAGCAAGAGTCCTAAAAAGCCAGAAGATTTAGTATATGCTGTGCCATTTTATAGATGTGTAACTTTCATAAGTCATATATTCTCTTTTAGCTCTCTTTCTCCATAAAAAGTGCAGGTTAGAATTAGTACTTTGCTGATAACAGAAACGCTCCTTATGGGTAAAACAAGAAAAAAGTTTTATTGTAGTAGCTACTTCTTAAGTCACTCTTGTAAAATAATGAAATAAAATGGGATAAAGAAGCCAAAACTGATATGAACACCTACAAATCCATATGTAGAAACAGTGACTGATTCGGATGACATTTTAGTATAGATACTGAGATTTAAAAAAAAATACCTTCACCCTTAAATCCCAAGAGAAGCTCTAAAATTCCAATGTGTTCATTTTAAAGAAACTAAACAATCCAGAAAGAGTCAACAAAGTTTCACAATCTCTCCCAGAAACAAACATGGTAACACTTTAATGAATCCCAAATCTTTCTCCCCCACCTTGGTGGAGACCGGGAAATGGTAGGCAAGCACTCCACAGCTCCATGTTGAGCCACACCCCCCACCCTCCTTCAACTTTTTTTATACATATTGTTGTTGTTGTTATTAGGTGCCGTCGAGTCAGTATCCGACTCATAGCGACCCTCTGTACAACAGGGGAAACACTATTGCCAGTGCTTCTCTGCTGTTCATAGGGTTTTCAATGGCAGATTGATTTTTGGGAGGGGGTTGCCAGGTCCTTCTCCCAAGCCTACAGCTTCTGTTGTTCCCAGGCGGTCTCCCATCCAGGTACTAACCAGGCCTGACACTGCTTAGCTTCCGAGATCTGACAGGATCGGATGCCCCAGGGCTACCGCTGCAGGCTTTATACATATACACAACATATACACAACATATTTTATATAGTTGAGCCATAAAGTATACAAACTTTTATATCCTAGTTTCTAATTGACAACTGTCAATTATAATGGACAATCTTAAGCTGGAGTGTGGGGATACACACCTATAACCTTCACCACTCTGGTGGCTGAGGGAGGAGGCCAGCCTAGGCTACACAGCAAGGCCCTGTCTCCAAATTAATTAATTAATTAGGCCACACAACTAACTGACAGTCTTTGAAAATATTCTTTAGACTGGCTTCCTACCATATGAATAGCCTATAATTTATCTAACCTATAAATCATATGCCTGCAGCTGTAGCCCTGTGGCATCCGATCCCGTCAGATCTCGGAAGCTAAGCAGGGTCAGGCCTGGTTATTACCTGGATGGGAGACCGCCTGGGAACACCAGAAGCTGTAGGCTTGGGAGAAGGATCTGGCAACCCCCTCCCCCCCAAAAAGAAGTCATTCTGCCATTGAAAACCCTATGAACAGCAGAGAAACACTGACAATAGTGTTTCCCCTGTTGTACACAGGGTCGCTATGAGTGGGATACCGACTCGACGGCACCTAACAACAACAACAAAATAACAAATGAAAGCAATAAAGAAAACAACTAAAATTCTACAGATTTCGACCGAGTTAAGGAAAAAGGCAGCCTGCAAGATCTAGAACTCTTTTTTTTTTAATGAACAGAATCTCAAAAACGATGAGTTTAAGAGTGACTTGGGAGTCTTCCCATTCAAATTAACCTATACAGATCCCTGACAATTCTGAGTAAACAAGAGTAGGTGGAATCTTCATTCTATAAACATGTTGGAAGCTGGCAGGGTGATTAAGCAAAGTGTACCAATTTTAATGTTAAAAGTAAAGAGACAGACTCAGAACAACAGAGTAAGGTAGAAAACAGGACTGTTTTACAAAAGATTAAGCAAAAAGGAAGCACAGAGAAGGTATAGGAATAGGCTAAGCACATTTAAATATCATAGTAGGCTCAAAATAACTGTGCCATATAAGTTCAGGAATGTATAGACTTAACTTCCATATAGGAAGACTGACTGATAGAAATTTCTAACCTGAGTATTTTCAATTCCATTTAAGATAACTTCCTAGAGATGTTTATTAAGAATCTAATGGGAGAAACTGAAAGTAACTAGGGCAAAAGATTCTGAATCACACACCCAAACAAACCCCCTTATAGAACAGCCCTCAGACTTCTTATAAATACACAAAACAAAGGATGATAATATCTCCTTACATAAGACTGCATACTTAAATGTAAAGGTTAAAGGATCCAACAAACTACCTATAAAAATTAGCAGAAAAATAACTGGCATATTCCAATCCTTAGGAATAAAGACCTTTTTGTATACTAAAAATGCGCTCTAATTCTCTCAAAGAGACTGGCCAGTTAACTCAGTCTGGTTAGAATGTGGTGCTAATAATGCCCAAGGTTGGGGGTTCAATCCCCATATGGGTCACAGATATCACTTTATGCCTGTAGCTGTACGACCTCAGTGCTAGATCCCATCAGACCTGGGAAGCTAAGCAGGGTCAGGCCTGATTAGTACTTGGATGGGAGACCACCTGGGAATACCAGATGCTATGGGCTTGAGAGAAGGACCTGTTAGCCAATTGTCAAAAAACAATCACCTGTTGAAAATCTTATGAATAGCAGAGAAGCACTGACAATAGTACCAGGCATGGCACAGTGTTAGGTAGTGTTTTCATCCGTTGTACATAGGGTCACTGAGTTGGTCCTAATTTGACAGCACCTAACAACAGCAATTCTCTCAAATCCTTTCAGTTAAATTTTATGTGTGTGTGTTTGTTATACTATGAACTTTCTGTTAAGAAACCAAATGAATAGTACCCATAGAGAGATGCATCAGAACTATGACTCTCACAATCTTTTTTTTTTTTCTTCCTGGATGCTGGAGATCCAAACCTAAGGCCTCAGTGTGCTAGATAAGCTGCTGTACTACTCAGCTACATTCCCATTCCCTCTGAGCACCTTCCTATTAAGACTCTCCAAATAAAGACAGTAAGGAATTAGGAACAAACCCTTGTCAAGGACCCTCTTCTATTGCCCTCTGGACTCTGAGGTATGGGAACGCGTGGATCCAGATATGCCATTAGAATGACATGGTAAGCATGACTTTAAATGACCTTATAAAGTAATGAAAACTGCTTCTGTAATCTGTGGTCCCTCAGCAGTTTTTTTGTTCATGTTCAACTTCCATCTGACTCTTACTTGGTAATTTTACAAAAATCCCTCAATTCTTACAACCATTTTGCCTTGAGGATGTGGTCCCGGCCCTTTTCAAAGATAACCTGGAAGCTCTTCATGTTTTATAGAAGAATATTAAAATAAGACATCCATAAAGCAGAGCTATTTTAAGCTAACAATGGGTATTAAGAAATTAAAGTCATTTTTCAGAAGCTAGAGTAACTCCAAAAGTAAAGTATACTATGAAGATAAAATACTGATCATACTGCTAATTTTCTGGATTTGATATACAATTTTATTTTCTGACACAAGAAAGAAAACAAAGACATTTTGCCTTCACTCAATAGCCTACCTTTAAAGAGAAAAGTGCAAATGAAATTCAGTTCTAAAGGAAGTCAAAATTTAGTTCAATATATTTAATGTTATACTAGCTACAGAAGAGCCATAATGGTTTAATGATTGTAATCAAGAAAAACATCCCGAAAAAGATTACAACAAAGTTACTGGTGTTTCTTTGGATTTGTTTTTGTTATTGTTGTTGTTTTCTCCTTTCCAAGGTCACTGAAAAGATGTCCCTACAAAATTCTAAATTATATTTACAAAGAAATTAAGAGATTTTTGGGAACTTTAAAAATAAGATGGAAAATAAAATACAAGTAGAATAAAAAGACAAAGCATTAAAATGATGACCTATGTCAATTATTTTATCTTCTTCCCTCAAAAATATTGTTTAATAAACAAGAAGCATTGATTTTGTAAGTTTCATCTTTTTTGCCTTTCTCAGACATTTTACTAAGAAACACAGAAATGACCAACACAATAAGACTTATAAAGATGGAAAAATGAGTATCAAGAGTCATGAAATGATACAATTAAGAACACAAGTTCATCAATAAATCCATCTAACAGTGATCATGAATGGCCTAATTTTATAGTATATGAAGGGGTGGGCTGTCAAATTTAAGATTTTTTTGGCTTAACAAGATTCTAAATATACAGTTTTATTCACACATTGTAGGCCACTGATGGTTGATTAGCTTTTTAAAAGTTTCTTACCCTAACAATACCACTCAGTAAGATTAAGCATGGTGGTGCACACATGTGCACTTGAGAGGCTGAGGCAGGAGGATCTCATGTTCAAGATCAGTCTGGACTACACACCAAGACCTTGTCTCATAAAAACAAATGAAACAAAAGAAAAAGATTTGAGAATTTTATCTTATAGATGGCCTAAAATCTATATAAATTCTCCTTATCACATGTAGATTCTTCTGAAATGAAAATAATTAATGAACTTGAAACCATGCCTCAAAATTACTCAGTTCTTAAAAAAATTAACAGAAGTCTTTTTAATCTCTAGGAAAATCCTGCTCATTTCACAAACATAATAAATCTCAAACTGCAAGGCTCATTCTACTATATTAGACACAAGTCACACTCTACTACATTAGACACAAGTCACAATGCCTTACAAAAAAGCAATACAAACAAAAACACTGCATATTTTATTCAGCTAGGCAGGTCCTAACTAATCAAGGTATACTGAAGATACTTCAAACGGCCATTTAAAGTTGTATCAGGAAAAAAAAATAGAAAATGTTAAATATTTGGGGATTGTTTTCCTACTCTTCTCTCCTATTAGTTGAATTAATCTTAAATAACAGTTCAGTAACTAAAAATAGATAATTCAAATACTCTAAACACCAAAGGACTGGGGGAAAAAAATCACACAGCAGAAGGGAAAGTGGACCTTTTGCAATGTTACTTTTTTTTTTAATAAGAAATGTCTCTTTTATTATAACTGAACTTCACATTTATTTTCTTTCCTTATTTGGCCAAATGGCTGGAAATTTTATCTCAGTCAATATAGTGTGGTCTCCTATACCTATTTCTTTCATTCCTCAAGATTAGAACTAAATTGGGGTTGTCTACAGAGCACCGAGGCCTGGGCAAGGGATAGAGAGAGGGTTGACATCCACACTTGCATGTCCTTGCAACATTACTAACTTTTTATCAGAGACATTCAATCACTTAAAACTACGAAGTGTACAAGGACAGTTCCCTTTTCAATCCCTTATTTCTCAAATTCACTATTTCAAGATCCACCTGACAGCGAACATCTCTATTATGAACACATCATGCTGTTTTCAATATTTTTACCACTGTATACTAAATGCCCTAATTCTTAAGAACCACTCATCTAACTACAAATCTCTCAGTCACCATCCCTCCACTCTCCATTTCAGAACTTTCCAGGCCTTGCCCAAATATCCACTTTCTCTACTCAGCCAGAGTTCATTGTTCTGCCTTGGTGTTTCCACAGGACACAATCAAATGTTAAGTGATGTTTAAAACTTTTCTCACTTCCCTGATCCTTCATGTTACTACTTGGCTTAAAACTTTGTCTGGGTTCCCACTACTAAAAGCAGTATTTTTCAAGTTGCCAGTTGCTACAATAGGGATGCTAAATCCATTTAGTGGGTCCTCATAATCATCACTTTTTAAAAATACAGAATGGAAAAGAACAGAACAGAAACTAAAACAATGCATCACACAAGGATATTATTTTGTGCCATTTTTACATTTTTATCATTTATATACGAGAATACTAGGTCACAACATAAAAATGTACCCAACCAATTGGTCATACCTTTAAAGGCTTGAAATATATCAGCCTACAGCATAACCATCTTTCATTTTGTCTACAAGGCTCTAGATCTATCTCACCACAACTAAAGGAGTCTAAGCAAACAAAGCTCAGTCCATGCCAAAACATTCTTGCAATTCCTCTTCTTAGGGATGTCAATAACTGCTCTGCCTTGAATGCCCTCTCATTTGTCTACAAGACCCACCTCTATTCACCTTTTAATATTACCCACTCCACAAAGCCTTTTCATCCTTTCTGCAGCAGTGAATGTCCACACACACACTTTGTACCTCTACAGTGCCCTACTTGGTAACTCCTTCAAGGTTTCACTGTTCTTTTTTATTAAACTTGTCTTTCCAGGTTCTAAACCATAAACTCCTTGAAGGAAGGAGCATATTATACTAATCTATTCCAACAGCAAACAACATGTTCAACAGTTGAACATATGTTCGGCAGTCTACGTTCAGTGGCTGAGAACATGCCACATAATAGGTGCTGAAAGTTGGTAAATTAACAAATAAAGAATTAAGGACTTGCATATCACTTCTTTATTGTTAGGAATGATACGATGGCTGTCTTTGGACAAAAGTACATTCAACCAAGTACATTCAAATTGCAGTAGTGGATTCAAGATTTCCATATTTTTGCTACAAGCCCAGAGATCAGAACTCCCTGCAGTCTCAGGGAGAAAGAGATCCCAGCTTCCTGTCTTTCAGCAAAGAAGAGACTCAGTTCAGATGCCAACATAGCAGCACCCAATTTCATGCTTCAAGAAGTTAGATGGGGAAAGAGGAAGAGGAGTGACTCAAGGTTCCCAAAAGCAGTTGAGATAAGTAAAACAAAACAAAACAAAACAACCAGTATTATCAGACTCCATTAGTGGGAAGAACTCCATTTTATACATAACTACCTCTCAATGGGGGGAGGAAGTGACAACAGGACCCCAATATAAGCTAAATGAAAACAAAAAGGAACATGAAATAACTGGTTGAGTCACTTGATTTCTATTGCCTACTCTAATAGTTCTGAGACAGCTACTGACTCACTGCCCTCATCATGAGATACTACTTGGGTTTGTGGGGCCAGGGTCATCTAACCTAAGTGGGGCTCTTCACTGAGATTCTGAACCTTTTCATGGGCTTTTACATAAATGTGTTTATTTTTAAGGACCCTGATATATACCTATCTTACAAACCCATACTTCAGCTGCCATTACTGCAATTAAAAACAGTTCACGCAAGATCCAAGATACTTTGACAGACTATGCCAACTGTCAGTTTCAGCTGTTCTTTTCCACACAGTTCATAAACTATTAAAGAAGCCATAATTTTTTCTGCCTGATCACTGATTTTATTCAAAATAATTCCTTCACTTAGTCTTTAACCCTAGACATGCAGTTATGCCTACAGTTAAGGCAAATATAAATCCTACAATAACCTAACATTAACCAAAATGCATTTGTAATATGTAAAACTCTCATCCACAATATTAAATTTTAGATACTTGTCAGAGTAAGATAATTTAGGATTGCCTGGGTAAAACTTTGTTGTTGCTAGGTGCCATCAAGTCTCGTCTGACTCATAGGAACCCTATGTACAACAAAGTGAAACCCTCCCCACACTTTGCCCTGCCTAGCACTAAGGTCAGTGCTTCTTTGCTATTCATAGGGTTTTCAATGACTGACTGTTTCAGGATTGTTGAGGGAGTGGGCTGCCAGGTCCTTTTCCCAGGGTCAAACTAAAGGGCACTTAAAGCTGTTTTTCTTTTAAATAGGTCCAGGTGAGCATGCTTACTCCACAAACATTAATTAGGTATAGACATCTAAATCATGTGGGAGCTTCCATAAATGCCTTTGCTGTATGCTTTCCTCTTCCATTTCCATCTGCCCTTCCTCTTTCAGCAACTTAGATAAAACAAGTCACTCTAGATGAGAAAGGGTCATATTCCCAAATACAAGACTATGGAAAAATAAGACCACAAATGCTTGCTCCTTTTCCTGTTAAAATTCTATTAAGAAAAGGGCAAACTACTTGTTAATAAACAAAGTAATTATGGTAAGCGTTTAAATGTGTGCTGTGTGTAGGGCACTTACTTTCATATTTTAAATACTAGTTCCCTTAGTATTAAGTTTGTTCTTATTCTTCTCTCGGTAAATGATGGGCATTCATGTAGTTTAAAGGTTGTGGGAAACTGATTTTCTTCCATGATGTTACCAGTCCAGTCTGGAGAATGCAGCCTTCCATATGAAAAACAGCTACTTGATGTCTTGTGTGTGTGTGCGCGCGCGCGCGCGCGCACTCACACACACAGCACTCCAGTCAGTACCTTTTAAACCATGCATTTTAAACAGTGAAGCTGCAGATGCTCAAATGAAGCCACATTTCAAAGGTTATAAATATTAGTGTTTTTCAGTATTTTCTCTGATTTAAAATTGGAGTGATTCATCCAAAAGGTTTCCCAAATTGCCATTATTTTCCAACCTAAGTGCTTACACCACTTAAATGAAAAAAAAAAAAAAATCTCTCCATCTGAAAGATCTATTTCAAGAAACCAACTAGTGATCATAAAGGGGAAAGGAAGTGGGAAAGAAAATAATTCATTTTTCAGGTTGGGAAAATCTTTAAAAGTCATCTTATCTAACGCCTTCATTCTGCAGATAGGAATACAGTCCACAGAGTTTAAGTAATTTGCTTCAGGTCACCAAGCTACTAATAGTACCACTAGAAATAGAATATTTTAATTATACTTAGTACCCCAAATCTTGCAAATTAAACATATTTTCATGACTTGTCATTTGTCTTACAATTATCACCTTCTCATTAATTCCTGAGGTAAGACTCCTAACAACATATATTCTAAGTTTTCAAAGTTCTTTAAGCTAATAAACTTCAAATTCTAAATCCCAGGGGAAAAAAAGGTACTATCCAAGAACTTTAAAGAAGTGTGAGTACACTCCTAAACAATCACAACGAGTCCATCATTTCAGAGTCCATCATTTCAAACTCTTTCCCTCAACTACACTTTAAATATGTTTGTTCAACTAAGAAAATTCTGGAAGTTCCTCTTTGGCCGAAAGCACTGGCAATCTATTAAAGAAATGAGTAGATCCTTACTCCTGTAACATATGGGTTTCCAGCTTAAAAGCGGGCACAAGCATTTTATCATGCTACAATGTGACGAGTTAAAAGTTTGGACAATGCGCTCTTCAAAGAAAATGTAGATCTGATATTGTCATCACAAACTAAAGGTCTGACATTAAAAGTGAAAAGCAGAAAAAGCGAGCAAGTTTCTTCACCTGAAAGCCTTTCCAACTCGAGCTCTGATCTATCCAGTACCCCCACACTGTGGAGATCGCGTCAGTGAGATTTTCAGATTTTCGTCTTAATGCCCCAATAAGTCAACTCTATACATTTAGCTTTGGATATTCAAGGGCAAAACAGAGGGCACGCTAAGGGCAACAATTTACATTGGATCCGTTTCAAGGACTGTAGTCTAGCCACTCGGTACAATCTTTGTGCAACTATTTCCAAAGTACTGAGAGAATGAAGTACTCCTTTTGGAAAGACAGAGTCAAAAAAACCTAAGATGACATGACTTTGGTGACAAACATGCAGCAGTTTGATCAATTAATTGGTATTAGGTAGAATGCGCTGTCTCTGTAAATATTACCAATAAAACGATACGTTCAACAATATACACATGTTCCTTAATTTATGACTTCTGGTGTTATTCTACAAAAATACACACACAAAAAAACTTGTTAAAAGGTTAGCATATCTATATTCTAAGATAGAACAAGCTTAACAAGGGGGGCAAATTTGAAAACAAAACAGTCTCCACCAACGCTCAAGAAAAATACACACACACACACACACACACACACACACACACACGGATTTTAGTCGTGATAAACACAAAAATCCTTACCCCATTTTGCCCAATGAAAACTTGCTGTGAAGTTCTTGCTTTTATGCTACAGAATAACTTCCAAAAGAATGTCTCCTTCGGCTATTTCGCAGTTGCTTTTCCACCCCCCTGGAGATCTTTCCCGGGAGTATGTCAACGACGCTGACAATTCAATTAGTTCTCTTAGGTAAAATGACTTCTCTTGTCGATACCGAAACGTTCAAACAGACGTGGCATTTGCTTATGAGAAAATGCTGCGCGGAGGATACAGCGGTCAACTATTCCACAAAATGAGCGTACACATAGGAAAACGCAGAAACCAGCCTCACAGAGTTCTATAAAAAATGAGTTCGCTGGTCATTTCGCTCACGTCCTCCTCCACACTCAGAGCCAGGTAACTCGGCCTTTTAGGTGGTAAGGCTGCAGGTTCAAATTTCTCCACCACGCCAGGTCCCAGGGGGTGGAGCGTGCAACCCAATGCGACGTACACTTCAATAAAAATCCTAAAAGCAGCAATGCCCCTGCTTCCCTGCGCTCACAAGAGAAAAAAAACTATATAGAAAAATCTCCTCGAAGTGCAAACCCTGCAGCTCGCGACGTGCATGGCACTCCACATTGCAATCCGTCTTTTTAATTTCCTCCTAGGACTCGGAACAGAGAGGAGGTGGGGAGGAGGAAGAGAAGGCTGGGCAAGATCGATTCATTCTCCCGAGGAGAATAAACGGAGCCATTTCCAGGCTGGCAGCAAGCTGGGGGCGCAGCGCACGCCGGGGAGCACGGGGAGGGAGCCCGATCCCACCTCCCTCAACCCCTTCCCGCTCCCCGCCGCCAAGCACAATGGAGCCCGACTAGCGCCTGGCTCTTCATTCGCGGCTGCCCCCTCTTCCCTCCTCTCCTCCGAGCATAGCCGGTCTAACGCTCCCGTCTGCGGAGAATGAATGAATCAGAGAGCCAAATCCCACGCTTCCCCCAGCACCCTGCCCCCAGCTCCGGGGCGGCCAAGCGGCGGCGGCGGAGGGGGCTGAAGAGTCGACGGGCGCCCGCTCGAGCTGAGGCGAGAGGTTAACACCGCTTCGGTGGCGGCGGAGTGGGGCTCGAAGCCGTGAGAGCGCCGCCGCTCCAGCGCCCCCACCCCTGCTCGTCTTCTCACGCTCCGCGCCGCCGCCACGCGCCGCCTCACATTCCCCGGGCCCGCCACTGCCTCCTCACACTTCCATCTCCGGCCGCTTCCGCCGGTCTGCAGCGCCTGCTGGGCAGAGCAGCGACGGCCCCGGCGGCCTGAAGCCCGCCGCTGCCTCTGCTTCCAACGATCCGTTTGCAGAGCGCAGGGCTCCGCTTCCCTCGTCAGCGCCGCCGGCGTGAGGCGCGCGCGGCAGCTGAGCGGGCTGCGGGAGGCGGGGGTCGGAAAGGGGGCGGGGAGAACGAGGGACAAGCGCGGCCCCTCCCCCTGTTCGCGGGAGGGGGCGGGAGAGGCCCACACTACGGGACCGCGGACTGGGGCGCGGACCTGTCCCTAGGGCCCCGACGACAACGCAAGACGGGGAAACAGCAAAGCCTCAAGGGAGGCTTGGTGGTGAGGGGCCAAATCGGCCCTCGTGGGGAACTAGGCCAGCTAGCCGGTCCGTCAGTCCGTCCTTCCTTCCTTTCCCCCACCCCTAGTGGCTGGCGGCGGGCGGGCAACGAGCACTACTCCTTCGCTGGCTTGTGTCCCCGCTCCAGGGTACAGCCTCCTCCGCGCCCCACACCAGGTGCTCGCGCTGTAGCTCCATTCTCCCCGCAGGAGGACCTTTAAATAGCAACGTCAGCGCGTTCTTCTCCGCACACACGTCACCCGCAGCTCACGTCACCCGGGTGCGGGGGATGATGTCACGCGGCCGGAAGTACTGCTAAATTAGGGAAGGAGCAGGGGGAGGAGGACTCGGCGAGCTGTTCTGTGCCCACCTGCTCTCACTTCTTAAAGGACAAAGCATGGGAGACAACCCGAGAGGAGTTCGAAGAAGGAAGCGGCGGGAGGAGATTTCTTTGCAACAAATATGCCAAACACGAGTGAATCATTCGTAGCAACAGTGCAGAAGTGTCAAGCGGGTAATAGCCTATCTCCCACTCCCACTCCTGTTGTAGCAGCATCCCGAGGCTGCACAAGTCCCAACCAGCAGTGAAATGTGGGAGGGAGAGCCTCATCACTGGTGGAAGAGAGACTTTCAGTAAGACTTGAGGAAAAAAAATTACCATAATTTTCGAAGGAGTTCATAAATATCCTCTTGGACGTAGTTGACTTTAAAACTTCTACTTTCTTTTTAGTGGTTTACCTAAATCATGGACTAATAGAGTGGAACCAAGAACAAAGGATAGTAATTAAGAGAGAAGGTGATCATCAAATCTAAATGTTTTCATTTGCAAAATAGCCATGTTGGCATGGTCTAATGAGTCAAATTCATTCAAATGAAAACTAGTTCACTCAGATAATTATAGTTATACACATAGCAAATGTCAGTGAACCCTCTCAGTCGTGATTTATCAAGAATATAAATTCCAATTTGAAAATTAAAGATTACTGAACCCTTTTATTAACATACACATTTAGATTATTTTCTTTCTGAGTTTTGACTACATAAGTAGGATGTGTTTTAAGTATGTTATTTTCACGTCCTATATGGCAAGAATAAGTAGCCATCTACAAGTTTATAGCTATATGTGTCTATCTATAAAAATCGTGAGTGCTTTTCAATTTTAACAGGGAAGCACTGACAATAGTGCTGGGCATGGCACAGTGTCAGAGAGTGTTTCGTCTGTTGTACATAGGGTCACTATGGATCGGACCAGACTCGATGACACCTAACAGCAGCAACATAAAGTTTTTAAATGGCCTCATTGTTTTAAAACAGCTTATTATTAAGTAGATTCAAATTATGAACTTTGATTTTACCGATTTAACTTGATACCCATGGCCCAGAAGTAGAATTACTACATACTGCCAATAGCCATTACTATTTCAGAGTTAATCTATAAATCAGTGACTGTATTTTACAAACCAAAATCCAGATACACCATTTGACATTAAAAAAAACATTCAAAATCTGATGGGACCTGGAAAATTCAGGAGATAGGATTACCAATCTGTGAGGTTATTGTTTGGAGAGTTATAAATCAATACCAATGCAGTTCAGATAAAAGAAGCTAAAACGTTATACAGTGTATACTGTGTGCAGTTGTTGTTGTTGTTTTGTTTGTTTTTTGAGACCAGTTCTCACTAGGTAGCCTGGACTGGCCTTGAATTTCAGATCCTGATGCCTCAGCCTCTTTAGTGCTGAGATTACAGGCATGTGCCATGATGTCCAGCCTACAATGTATAGTTTTTTAAAAATGTTTTTGATGTTAAATCAACATGATCCCTAATTAAGGAACACTGGTTTTGCAGCTTTCTGCACTTACATTTTCTTGCTCAAGTTTGGAACCCGAGATTAAAGGACATCAGCAAAAAATATTTAGGACCAATTTGCAACTGATTCATACTTTCTATTCTTCACATTATAAATCATGATCTTGCTTAAAGTTTGAATTATTAAAAGTTGTGAAATTTTTTTAAAGGTTATAGTGAAAGGTTAATGAAAAGCAAATCCCTGCTTGCCAATTTCTCTAATAAATTATCATACTAATAGAAACTAGTACTGATATATATTAGACAAATGAAGATTCTTATATATAAAATATTAGAACAATAAAACTATCATTCTTCAAATAACATCATCCTTTGGCCTTAGTAAATTGAAATACAAATTGTGTTACTATTCTACAAAAATTTCTCTACAAACTGTTTACTATCTGCACTTAATAATTTTCTCTTTCCAGTTCTTTCCCTCCTTGTTAATTAAAGGTCACCTTTGCCATTTTCAAACATTTCATTCTACCCTTTCATCACAACTTCCTCGCATTTACAATCTTTACCCAACTGATCTTTACCCAACTGTCAAAAAGCTTGTCAGCTGGCTTTGTGCCTTCAGGATACTGACCCTTCATTAGAATTTCTACTTCTTACAGCTACATGGTTTCTTATTGGCTGTCTTTTGTCAACTGAAAAATGAGAGTAACTTTTTTCTCCATAAATCTAATGGTTCATTGATATAATTATTCAAAGTTTATGTGACTATTTCAGCCTTTTTTTCTTAATTTAGCAAATTCTACCTATAATTGGTTAGTTTTTCTTTCTAGCTTGTGTATGATTAGTATATCAGGAAGTATATATATGTCCATATGCCCAAAGGAATAATGTAAAACCTTGAAATGTTTTATGGAATATGGGATATCTTCTCAGAAAAAAAATGAATAAATGCCTTTTCTCTCTCTACCTTGAAACAATTCTACCACAAATTTGAAAGGATTCAGAGACCCATTCTATGGCTTTCTGTTTATAAGTAAATATCTTTTCTCCTAAAATGAGCTGATGTAATCCAAATTCTAGTCAACAAATTCCCAACTCTTAATTTCATTATATGTTTTTTCAAGTAGTGATCTTCCTAGAAAGTAATGTATTTTCTTCTACCGGAAGGGGAAGAAAGTACTTCAGTAGCATTTCAGATTTTTAACAGTTCCTGTTTTCCACTACGTTCTGAAAATTTGTGGGGTGGTTTATGAATACCCTCTGATTTTAGAATCTGTGGGCGAAGGCATCTGTTTCACTTACTGAGTTTACTTCCATGCCCTTAATAGGAGATGGCAATCTCCAATGGGGTGTTCATAGGTTGGTCATGAGATTCATCTTTTTCAATGGAAAGTCATTCATGAGATAGAAAAAATTTGCAGGAAAGAGTTAAAACCATGTTTTATTTTTAATTGTCTAACATTAGATGATAGCAACTCCTTTTGAAGCTCCTTTCTTTTCAATTACCAAATATCACTACTGCTTCAAATAAAGTCATAGATAGAAATAATAGATAGAAGATATCCCTCTATACAATAGAGACTTCTCAATATTATAGATACCTCAAGATTCCTAGTTTTGTGACACATAATTATGAAAATGCAAAACTGCAAAAACTAAAAGTAATGAAAAGAAAATGAATGAGTTGGAGGGAAACAGAATTTTTCCAGTAGACTCTACAAAAGCATTCCATATTCTCCTTGATTTAGCAGACCCAGGGCACCATTGTCTTTGGCTTGTGTAAAACAATCTTTTATTATTATCAATAATGTTCTCAACAGAAACAGGGTAGTTTAAAAGTCTCTTCAAGGGAATCTGAGTTAATTAAAAAAAAAAAAAAAGCAGTCTCAAGGGTGGGAATATAAGTGTTTGGCATCTCCAAGGCAATGGCTTAAAGACATTTTTTACCCTTCTGAGAGCATCTGTACTTTTTTTTTTAATCAAAATAATTTGGGAGTGATGGAGGGAGGGAAGTTGGAGACATACCCAAAGGAAAACTATGATGTACAGCATGGGAAATAATCTTATAGAACTCCACTGCTCTGATTTTTAGCTGTAAATTCATTGCTCACTTTCCAAGTAGGGTCAAAGAAATACAAATAAATCCTAGGCTTGTGAAAGTGGATACCAGAGGTTTTCAGTTAGGTACTATTGAGGGCCTGGATAGAACAAAATTAGAGGAAATAGAGGAAATTGATGTACAACTCTATATGTAATTTTTTTAATATTCAGGGGATACAGTGCCTTTGAAAAATGACCTGGTTTAACTTTGGCTGTTTTAAGCAGCAGTAACAGAGAACAGGCTGGGAAAATATGCAGATCTGCAGAGAACTACAGTACAGGATGTGGAGTAAAGCTTGTGCTATACCTGTGAGGTTACTTAGAATGGAATGCTATGGAAGCTTATTGCCATGGTAACCAATAATCTTTTTCTTGAATGGGAGAACAGAACAACCATGAGGAAAATATTTTAAATGAGCTACCTCACTTTGTGACTCTTGGTACCAGTTAGGAGAGAAACAACACTCCGAAGTATTCAGGACAGCCATGCTTTTGAAAGGAAATTGCCTTCTTTTCAAAGAGATGAGGCTGAAGCAGAAATTCTGAATTAATTAAAAAAGAGATGGGCCTTAAGGTGGCAAGTGAAAATGCTGTAAAGAACATAATTAGTAAGGACTCTGACCTAGCTAAAGCAGACAAAAGCAATACCTGGAACCGGTGGTAAAGGTTCTGCTAAGCATAAGAGATCAGAAAGATTCTCAACATGTGAGGGAATCAGCAAAAGTATTTCATGAGTTATTTGTGAGACTTTTTTTTTAATCTGCTAAATATTAATGTAGAAATGGCAAATGTATCTATTAGTAAAGATTCTCTAGAGAAATAAAACTAATAAGGTGTATACATATAGAAAGATTAGCTAGATAGATAATAGAGATTATCGTATAATTTAGCTCTTGTAATTCTAGAAACCAAGATGTTCCATATCTGCAAACTGGAGAACTGGTGATATAATTCAATTTCATTATAAAAGGCCTGAGAACGAGGAGAGCCAATGGTGTCATTCTTAGTCTGAGTCCCAAGGCCTACAAAGTCATAGGCCTGATGTCCAATGGCAGATAAGTGTCCTAGCTTCAGAAGAGAAAGAGAGAATTCTTTCCTCTCCCTTTTTGTTCTACCCATGACCTCCACAAATTATATGGCACTTGCTTACATTGATGAGAGTAGATTTTCCTTTTTCAGTCCACTGATTTCAAATGCCATACTCTTCTAAAAATATCCTCACAGACATACTCAGATAATGCTTTTCTAGCCATCTGGGTATCCCTTAACCCAGTCAAGTTGACACCTAAAGTTGACCCCCACAGTATCTATTATTTTAATAATGAACTATATTTTTATCATTTTTATGGTATAGTTAGTAAAAGTATAATTTTCCTATATTGATTGAGACATCTGCTAGTGTCTCTAATACTTAAAGTAAAATCCAAATTTCCTGCCTTGTGCTAAAAAGCAACTGCATGATCTATCTGGTCCCTGATTTCCTCTCCTTACTTGGTTACCATTTCCTAATGTGTGAGTTGAGGTGTTATGAACTGCCAGAACCCCCAGAAAATGGTGACTTAAGCTATAAGAACTTTTATTTTCTTCTAAGAAGTCTGAGAGTAGGTGGTCCCATAGTTCATTTAGAAGGTCCTAGGTGTCATTAGGGTCCTTCGAGCCTTTCACTTTGCCATCTTCATGTGTTGTCTTTTAAACCTAGTTTGTTGACTCATGGTTATTAGAAGATTATGCATTTCTAGCATCACATATAGACAAAGAGCATGCAAAGAAGGGAGGAAAGGTGACTGAGGAATTTTCTTCTTTATGCCTATTTCTTTCTCACCAGGGAGAAAATCTCTCAAGAGCTCCCCACAAAATTCTCTCTCATGTTTCCTTGATCAAAATTAGGTTATGGGCTAGTGCCTAAATTGATCATTGACAATTTAGAACAAAATTTTCATGACTGGTTTACACATGGTGGTTCATCCTCTGCATCTGCACATTGTGATTGAACAAAATTAGACCCCAGATTTACCACACAGCCCAAAGCCACTCTGCTATTCCTGCTGCCCTTCAAATGTGGCAGGTTTTCTGAAAACACAGGCCCTTTGCCTTTTTTTATTCATTCCATCTGGGACACATTTGTCCAAGATCTTCACATAGTGTGCTCCTCATTACTACTCAGTTCTCTGCTCAAGTTACATCTCTTCAGATAGACCTCCTGAACTTCTTTATAAAATACCATATATCCAAGGGGCTGGGATTTAGCTCAGTTGGTAGAGTGCCACTCTGCAGTCTCTGAGGTTCCAGGTTCAATTCCCAGCTCTGCAAAAATGGGAGAAGGACGTGGAAATCCACTCCCAAGGCAATCCCGAAATAATCAGCTATTGAAAACCCTATGAGGATCGCTATGAGTCGGATACAACTCAATGTCACCTAACAACAATAACAACTATATATCCATAGACACCCTATACTTAATTTGCTTTATTTTCTTCACAGTATATTCACCACTATCAAAAATAATATTAGATATTCATTACTTTACATATAGAATATAGCCTCATAAAGAAGAACTTTGTCTACCTCATTCTCAGAGCCCAAATCAAGACAATGTCTACCACATGGTGGGTGCTCAATAAATGGTTATGTTATGAGTGAATTGCTAGGATCTTCAGTTATCCTTAGGTACAAATTACGTGATTGAGTCAGAGTTTTTATCCAGTTAGAGCAGCAACAGAACATGGAATCATTGAGAGGCCTGGACAATCTCTTTAGGCTCTGTATTAGTCAGCTGTTGTTGCAATAACAGAAAAACCAATTAAAGCAAACTTATGGAGGAAAAGTATTGGAAGCTCACAGAGGATCAGTTCATAATGGCAGCAGGTCAGGCATAGTGCTGGCATGAGGAAAGGCCTGTGGTAGATGACTTTATGGCATCATGGGGCAGGAGAGAGAGAGTTACAAGCTCCAGGTTTGGGTAAAAAACCTCCAAAGGCCCAACCCCAGAGATCACTTCATCAGAGCTGAGTCCCACTTTCAAAAGTTCCATGACTTTCACCAACACTACCATCAGCTGGGGACCAAGTGTTAAAGCACATGACCTTTAGGGAACATTTCATATCCGAACCATGATAGGCTCAGATCCCAGGAATAAGAACTGTCAGGAAAAGGAACCCTTAAGTTAGGTACTGTGAGGAGTGCTTAATAAAGATACTATTCTATCTTTTGTTTTTTTGAGCCAGGGTCTCACTATGTAGCTCAGGCTGGCTTCAAACTCATGATCCTCCTGGCTCCATCTCCCAAATGCTGAGGTTAGAGGAGTATACCACCAAACCAAGCAAAGATACTACTGTTTACAAAGGTGGGATAGGGTGTAGAAAAACCATAAAAGAAAGGGCAATACTTAGCTTATCAGGGAAGACCACCTATTCTGTGCCTGATAGGACAGGATGAGGGAACAAAAGGCTGGAAACTGGGGAGAGGACTGTCTAAGGAGCTGTGTCCTTTGCTTCAGAATGACAGGCAGCCAGAGAAACCCCTTCCTCCAAGGAAGCAACCCAAGAAATAAATACCTCAACCTCACTCTTCTCACTCCACTGCCCTTTCTTCTGGTGTCCCTCTCCTAAAGCTAATACACAGAAAGATAGATACAGGAGCCCAGTGATGAAGTACATAAAATTTGTCATGCTGAGGCAAAGAGCAGGGAAAGGAAGAATGCAGGGTGGATCTGGAAGGATGAATAGAAGATACCCAGCTCAAATTGTATTGCATTTGTCAGTCATAAGATTAGAAGTTATTATAAAGTTTGGTACATGGGAAAACAAACTGTACCACATGGAGTATAAATTGATGTGCCCTTGAAGATATATGTAAATTTTGACACAGCAGGTCTACTTCAAAGAATTTATTCTACAGATATATTTTCTCAAGTGTTCAAAAAAACACTTACAAAGAGTTTCTTGGTAGTGCTTTCAAATGAAATAAAGGAAAGACTACACCTGTATGTCTATCAATACACATACATACATACATACATACATACATACATACATACATACATACTGGCAACTAAATAATGGTATAACCGTACAGTAAAATACAATGCAGTTGTTGAAAAGAATGAGGTGGACCCACAGTGCTTATATAGAATGATACCTAATATAAAAGAAAATTCTGGACAGATACAATAAACTAAATTGTGGTTACCTTTAGTCAGTAGGATTATAGATTTGAAAGTTAGGGAGTTTCTGTTTTTTAAAATTTGCATTGCTGAAATTTTTTTAACCATGAGTATATATTATTTTAATAATATTCAGCCAAACCAAATTGTTTAAAAATACTGTTAAAATGCACAAATATGTCTAAAATTCAATTATAGTAGAATAGAATATGACACTGATGTACATTGCATTTTCCTATCTCATATCCTTTTTGGAAGAAGGCACTATACATTTACAAAATATACTTATAAAAAGGAAAAACTGAAAGAAGATATTTTATTGGAAACAGTAATTTCCACTGATGAAATTGGATCTGGATATTCTATTTTAAGAGAGATGCCCATGAGATAGCAGAATAGCCAAAGTAATGCAAACCAAGACAAGGCCACATGAGAATGGATGAAGGCAGACATTTAATTTGCTGTACACAAAATCAAGGGGAGACATGGTAGTTGACTTCATAGCAGATCTTTCACAAAGCATAGATAACCGCTTGAAACAGTGTGAATTTGTGTTCCATGAGATGATAAAGAATCAATAGTAAAAATTGTTAGAAGGCAGGTTTCAGCTCAATATAAGAAAGAATACAAAAGCAGTTAGATCTATATTAATGGAATTCATTGCCCTGAGAATAATTGGCTGAACTCCTACTCACTAGATCTACTGAAGCAGAAACTAGAGGAATGACCAGTTGTTGGGATGATGTAGGAAGGATACTTTTATCAGAGAAGAGGTTGGATATAAGACCCTTAAAGTTGTTTTGTTATTCACAGATTTTATGACAAGTCTGGGCTCATATCACAGCAGTCCTTCACTACTAGCTTCTCTGCATCTTCTCCTTCTGAGAATTTATCCTTTCCTGTGGTGTCAATCATTGAATCTACACAAATTACTGTAACCCTGGCTAGCCTTGAACTGTTGATCCTCTGGGATTACAGGTGGGTCCCACCAAGCCTGGGTTCCATTTGCATGTTCTTAAAAGTCAAATTTCCTAATGCAAATTGAACTCTTTAATTCCCCTTATAAATCCCTTTGGGATATTTTTACATTTCTGTGCATGATAAATTAAGCAAGGCTAACATTTGGCCAATAAAGAAACAAGACCTTCTAAAATTCAGGCGGTTTATTTCTTAAATAGCTAGCAAAAGAAAGCACAGCAAAGAGGAAAGTTCCTTCATCTCCCTTGTTCCATAGGATCATACAGAAACAAAAGAGACTGAATGACAATGCAGTGGCATGGC
The DNA here is from genome assembly GCA_007922755.1 of Pedetes capensis. Classification (NCBI taxonomy): domain Eukaryota; kingdom Metazoa; phylum Chordata; class Mammalia; order Rodentia; family Pedetidae; genus Pedetes; species Pedetes capensis. The sequence continues at coordinate 72,210 of VMDO01005603.1, forward strand.
TGGGATACCCTGTTGCTAAAGAGCCAATTCTATGCTGTAGCTAAGCAGTTTAATAGACTACACTTATATGCTAAGAGAGGGAGAGGGTATTATATAATAAGGAATTTGGTTGGGATTTGTCCCTGGTTCCTGGGCAGTAACTTTAAGTCCTTGGAATTCCCAAGGGAGAAGTGGGTCTTTGTTATTTATGGTAGGCTCTGGACTATACTTGAGTTTGTACTAATGAGATGACTGAGGATGAAGGTGTACCATACCAGAAACCATGTCATTAGAGAGCTGGGCCAAGTGATACCAGACCAGCCTCTGGGGAGGAGAGAGGACCTAGAAATTGATTTTAGCCACATGGCCAATGATTCAATCAGTCATTCCTATGTACAACACACCAGACAAAACCTCTGGTCACTGAGGCTCAGTGAACTTTCCTGGTTGGTAATTATACACTGATGTACCAGGAGGGCACAGGACCTTTACAGTTGGGACCCTCACAAACTTTGACCTATGTATCTCTTCAGTTGACTGACCCTGGTTTTTATCTTTTATATAAAACTGTAATCATAAGTATAGACTTTCTTGAGTTCTGTGAATCATTCTAGTAAATTATCTAGTGTGAGGGGTTAGTGAGAACCTTTGACTTTGTGTCCAGTTTGTCAGAAATGTAAGTTATTTGGGAACTTGTGATCTTAGAACCAGTACCTAAAAGGAGGGAAGTCTTGTGGAGGACCAGGCACTTAACCTATGAAATGTGGCCAAACTCTGACTAGTTACTATGACAATTGTTTGGCTGAGGCAAAGGCAGAAAACTTCATACTGCCTCAGAACCCAGGAGACAATGAGAAACTGTCTCATGACACCTCTGAAACAATAGGAATGCAAATGAGAAATGGCCTGGAAGTGGTTCTTCATATGCCTTTTGTGACCCCACGTTTTAGGAGAATCACCAGGCATTCTATCAAAACTTTTACCAGCTACAAGGAAGTCTTGCACTTCAAAGGGTCTGGAAATATGTTTACCAACATGATGGCAGTGGTTTTCACTGGGTTGTGGCACCAAAGGCCTTGGCTTTCTTCTTGCTGCCTTTCTTCTTTACAGTTATTGAAGCAGTTTCAGGTAGTGGTAATGTATAGGGTAAAGTGATACTCTCTCTGGATTTAGATCTCAGCTCTGTCACTTAGTAACTCCATATCCTTGATCCTGACCCATTAATCTGTCCTTTCAGTTTGAAGGCTCAGCTTGATTCTCCTAGGTGTTCATTCACTCCCTTTGCCATCTTCATCTATAAGAGCATCATATGAGGCAATCATTTTCTTTCACAAAATGAAGATACGTATATAAAACATACATGGAAAAGCCTTAATTCATCATGTTTGCTTACCCATTGAAACAAACAACCCAAAGAACAAATAAAGTCATGCTAGTTTGCCATGATTTTTTTTTCTTGGTAAACCAAGACTCTAAGCAAATTAGCCTCTTGATGCCTCAGTTTTCTTATTTGTAAAATGGAAAATAAATGATATTCCTTACATAAGAGTTGTTGGGAGGATTTAGTGAGTTAATACAAATAAACCCCTTACAACAAACAGTGGCTGGCACACAGAAATCACTCAACAAATATTAGCTATTTTAAGATTATTATGCATTATTTGATTTGTATACAGTGACCACACATCAGTGAAAACAAAAATCAAAACATACAAAAATTTTAAATTTTCTATTATTATTATTATTATTTTATTTTATTTTTTTGCGGTACTAGGGATTGAACCCAGGGCCTCACACTTGCATGCTCTACAAGTGCTGGACCACTGAGCTGCACCCCCAGTCCTTTTTTTTACTTTTTTGAGACAGGATCTCGCTAAGTTACACAGACTGCCTCTGGTCTCGAACTTGCGATCCTCCTGCCTCTGCCTCCCAAGCCGCTGGGATCACAGGTGTGCGCCACCGCACCCGACTTTATTATATATTTCTTAGCTAGACAAGTTAGTGAATTTTTTGCTTATCATCATAACCTCTCATAGTTACCATGCAGAAAAATGGATTAAGTTTAGAGAAAGCATTTGAAAACTTAATATGAATATCTTAGATAAATGCATATGTGTATACATATACAAATACATATACATATACATATATGTATACATACATGTCATTTTAAATTACTTGAATTTTCTCCACCACCTAAAATAAGCCAGAGTTAACTCTTTGATCTCCTGTATTTAAAGGAAAAACATTGAAATGTTTATCATATTTACCTCTAGATAATGGAATTTTTGTTTTTTTCTTTATACATTCTAAATTCTTTCAAATGACCATGTATTACTTTTTCTAATCAGAAAAATGTTGTCTTTAAAGGTAAAGGTATTCGTAGGTAAAGATGAAGGTAAAGGTATTCAGAATCCTTTCTGTACTGAACAAAGGTAGAAACAGAAAGGATTTGAGATTCCAGTGAAATGAGAGATTGCTTTTGAAACAGTCTGAAATTTTATTTTTATTGGTTTTAACAAGATTTATAACCTACTCAAAAATGCAATAGAGTGGGCACCACAGGATGAATTTATTTGAAAGCACCAGAACCAGCACATGAATAGTCATGACATTTGGCAATATGTCCCTGTTGAAAAATAGTTTTTATAATCTATAATGGTGGAAGTTGTACTAACAGAGTAAGCTGTATGAGGAATAAAATGAAAATACTTTAAAAGTAGAGGTTAAAGATGATTAAAGATAAAGATGAGAAGATATTTTAATGAAGCTGCCTTTGTTATGTTAATACCAACCATAATCAAATACCAGCATGAACTTTAAGAATATCAGTAAGTTCTTGCATGTTTTCTCTCATATGTGTATGTTAGACTTCAACATATATTCAGTATCAAAATATATAGATCATGAAAACAGATGGGATTTAAGTAGGGAAAGATAATAGACTAAAGAAAAGGGGGAGAGGCAAGAAGAAAGGGTAATGGGAGAAAAAAATATACATCACATATCTTGCCCTTTGGAAAAATTGGGATGTACATATATAGATAGATGTACTCATAAAAAAGACATGCAAGTAGAAAGGAGACTATTGTTGGGGAAGGAGGGGTTTAGGACAAGGGTCCTGAGAGGGTAAGGGGAAAGTTAAATGAGCAATGTACGATGAAATGCATGTATGGAAATATCATAATGAGACCCACTTAGTTGTACATTAAAAATTACTAGTAAAAAAGTTAAAAAAGAATATCAGTAAGTTCTTATATCAAATAGGAAAGTTAAGAATATGAGGTATCGTGTCATATTTTGAGTTTGAGTCTTGTTATTCCAGCCAGCTAGTGCCCTGGATAAGTTATTAGTATCTCTGAGTATTGGTTGCCCAGACCATAAAGTGTGAATAATAATAGCTCTCAAAGGTCTTTCCATAATAATTAAAGGAAATGTAAAATCCTAATACATGGCAACTGTTTAGTAAATGCACTCTTTGTATATGAAAGATAGCTATCAGTTTTCTGTTTCTTTTACTGATATGAGTATCAATTACATTCTTTCCAATCACTTTAGTATTACCTTGTCATCACCTACTTAAGAGAACTATATAGGGCTGGGGGTGTGGCTGAGTGGTAGCATGCATGAAGACCTGGGTTCAATCTCCAGTACCTCAAAAACCAGCAGAACTATATAAACAGGAAAGAAACAGACTATTTGAGAATTAGGGAAAATGACTTTTAAAATGTTTTAAAAATGTATTCTTTCCATTTAAAGCATCTAAAACTGATAGATTTACACACAAGTGTACCACAGCCCACTCCCAAAACAATCCAGAAACAATCAGCCATTGTAACCCCTATGAATAGCAGAGAAGCACTGACATAGTGCCAGGTATGGCACAATGTCGAGGAGTGTTTCATTGTGTTGTACATAGGGTCATAGAGTTGTTATGAATTGGACCCAACTCAATGGCACCTACCAACAACATACTACACCAGCTTTGTGTTCTGATGACATGTAAAAGGAAAGCAAAACAGAGACTGTGGCATCCAAATAGAAAATTTTTATAATTCATGCTCAGGGATCTCTGAATCCTCTTGAGCTACTACATTCTTCTCTCTTCTATCTACATACTGGATTGAAGATTATTGCTGACCTTGGATTTATCTCATAGGTACTGGGGTAAACTCCTGGCCTATTAATTTTAAGAATGCTCTTCCAAGCCAAGTCTGGTGGTGCATGCCATAGTCCCAGCACTTGGGAGGCTGAGGCAGGAGGATTGACATGATCCTAGTCTACATAGCAAGTCTACATACTACAGCTTAGTCTACATAGCAAGTTCCAGGCCAGTGTAGGCTGCACAAAAAATAAAAAAAAAAAAAAAGGTTTTCTTTACAGGACATCTTATGTCACTGCTCAAAGGTCTTTAGAGATCTCAGTCAAAGTTGGTCTCAAAGCTTGCCCTGGAATTAAATGAACCCTTAAGAACATACTAGGAGCCAGGCATGGTGACACAGGCCTGTAAACCCTGCATTAGGGAGGCTGAGGCAGGAGGATGGCAAGTTCTAGGCCAGTCTGGGCTACACAGAACTTGTCTCAAAAAAAGAAAAAATATTAAATTAAATTAAATTAAATTAAAAAGAAAAGAAAAAATAGATAAAGAAAGAATGCATTAGGGTACCTACCTAAAATTTTTAACTAAACCTTCACAAGACATTTAGCCTTAACAGGAAAGCCTATATTCACAGTTCTTCTGCCCACCCAACTCCTACAGGAAGACTTCTTTAGAATGATAAAACATCGCATAGTTAGGCCCAGAGAGAAAGTGGGCCACCTCTATCCTTAGCCTTGTACCTTCCTAGTTTAGAATGAACACTGAGAATTCAGCTCCAGAAAGCCTTCTTCCCATCCATGGCACCCCCTTAACTAACAGCATTGCCCTGAGATCCTCTCACCCAAAAGGGGAATCAAAACTCCTGGACAGAAGCAAAAAAGAATGTGAGCATCTACCTATCTACCTATTTACCCAAGCCAGATTTTCCCTGTCATTCCCTGTTCCCTCCCTCTCACTGCTACTTTTGGCATTTTTTACTTGGAAGAACTCAAGATCATTTGTGAATCTGAGATTCTGTCTTCCAGATTGCACAAATTTTATATCTATGTGTCCCACCACAGAGGGAATCTCCGTTCTTTATGCTTCTCCAAATTAAGACTTGCTTATTGATTCCATGTACTCTATTTCTTCATTTTAATCCAGTTCCCTCACCATATTTTTTTTAAAAAGTGCTATCACTCCAAGCCTGCAGCCATAGCCCTGTGGCATCCGATCCCATCAGATCTCAGAAGCTAAGCAGGGTCGGGCCTGGTTAGTACCTGGATGGGAGACCACCTGGGAACACCAGAAGCTGTAGGCTGGGAGAAGGACCTGGCAACCCCCTCCCAAAAATCAATCTGCCATTGAAAACCCTATGAACAGCAGAGAAGCACTGACAATAGTGTTTCCCCTGTTGTACAATGGGTTGCTATGAGTCGGATACCGACTTGACAGCACCTAACAACAACAACATCACTCCAAAGATGACCCAATATTAAAAATTTCTTATTTAACAGTAGGAAAGGGTTAAGGTTTAGTTCAGTTGATAGAGTGCTGCTCTGCAGTCTCTGAGGCCCTGGGTTCGATCCCCAGCACCACAAAAATGAAAGAAGGACATTGCAGCCCACTCCCAAAGCAATCCCAAAATAATCAGCCATTGAAAACCCTATGAGGGTCACTATGAGTTGGATATGACTAGTGACTCGAAGGCACCTAACAACAACGACGACGACGACGACGACGACGACGACAACAACAACAACAACAACAACAACAGTAGGAAATATCTCTGCACATGGAGATTTGGGGGAAGTCTTACATTTGTAAATTTCAACTACTAGTTTTTCCATTGGTACATGGTCATGATTTTTCTAAAGAGCTCACTGTATTTCTACATGCACTTCCCTTACAAGCCATGGTGCCTTTCCCCCAGTAGATTGTTTTTACATTTTTTAGTGGTCCTGCCCCTTAATTACAAATTCAACTAGTTTGTCCAGTATACTATGATAGTATCTGTAAGCTTCCACAGTGATGTCTGCAGTTCTTTTAGGTGGAATTCAGGTAGGCAATTCATCAATCTCCTGGAAAGTCTGCCATAACAGGGTACACAACTTGGCTAGCTATTGAATTTTACCCTTGACAGTCTTTAAAAATCCTAGGCAGATCATCTCTTTCTGGGTCCTGGGTCCTGGGTACTTCTCACTATTTATTAAAAAAAAAATACCCCTTTTTTTTCTCCATTTATTAGTAAATGATGGTGAGGTACAGAGTAAAACAGCATTAGCTTTTTCCTTTATGTATCCATTACATCACTTCTGGCTACACTTTCATCAACCCATAAAGTTTATGGAGCCTTATGACTAATATGTGGTAAAACTCAAATGCACATTTGGGTTATGTTCCCCTATTTTTCCAATGTACTTATGAAGTTGCATTGTTTACATTGAGATTATCCTCTCCCCCTTTATCCCTCTACATTGACTCTTTCCCCATCCTACATTCCGCAGTCTTCACTTCCCTCTGCTAGTTCCCTCTCTCCTTCTTTGTACTCTTTATATTGTCCCTTCTTCACTAAGTTTAATTGTGCATTTTTTATATATCAACTTATGAAAATATATCTCCTTATATCTATATATTGCTTTACGCTTTTTCAGATATTTTCAACTTTTCACAGGGTCCAATAACCATGAATCAAAAGGCAATTCATTTTTCTATAACTCTCAAACTGCTGTAAAAGTATCTATTAATTTTAAAAGTATATAATTTGAAAGCAAGACTCTTTGTTTTTTCCAGTACTGTGAGGTTGAACCTAGGGCCTTGCAAGTACTCTATCATTAAGTCTTACCCCCAGACCTCCTTTAAAAGTTTTATTTAACTTTTAATCTTTTAAAAATTTGAGACAGGGTCCTGATAAATTGCACAGGCTACCTCTGGTTTCAAACTCATGATCCTCTTGCCTTTGCCTTCCAAATCGCTGGGATTACAGGTATATGCAGTGGTGAGCAGTGAAAGCAGGATTTTTTTTTTTTTTTTTTTTTTCAGTACTGGGGGAATTGAAGCCAGGGTCTCAGGTTTACTTTGCCAGCGCTTTACCACTGAGCTATACCTCCATCTCTTTCTTTTTCTTCTTATTTTGAGACAGGGTCTCACCAACTTACACAGGCTACCTTTGGCCTCGAACTGCAATCCTGTCTCTGCCTCCTGAGTCACTAGGATTATAGGCTTGTGCGCCCACACCCAGCTAAAGCAGAACTTTTGATAATGTTTCTTAGTAAAGATGGAGAAAAATAAGACCAAATTATTTATTCTGTTAGGATTTATTTGTTCCTCCCTAGTTAAGTAGTTTGCCTCATCCCCTACTTCACTTCTTCTGATTTATTTGAAGATTTCTCTTCTTGGTTTAGAGGTGCCTGCATACTGTTTCTCAAGTCTGTCCATCCATCCTTCCTATCTTCCTTCCTCTCTCTTTCTCTCTCTCTCTCTCTCTCTCTTTCCCTCCCTCCTTTCTTCCTTCTTTCCTTTCTTTATTCCTTTCTTCTTTTCTTTTTTCTTTCCATCTCCTATGACTAAATTATTAGTTGATTTTAAAAGAAAATCGGAACAATCTTATAATAACTATGCAATAGATTTTATTTATTGGGTATCCACTATATGCCAAGCACTATGCTAAACTTTTATATATATTTTCTCAGTCCACTGACAATAGTCCAGTTGGGGTAGATATTCCTTTTTTTTTTTTTTTTTTTTCCCTTATTCTTTCTTTTTTTTTGTACTTGGGGCTTGAACCCCGAGGGCTGTGCACATGCTTTGCAAGTGCTCTACCACTGGGATACACCCCCAAACCCTTTTTAAAATTTACTTTGAATCAGGGTCTCACTAAATTATACAGGCTGCCTCTGGCCTCTAACTCATGATCCTCCTTCAGCCTCTGGAGTTGCTGGGATTACAGGCATGTGCTATGTCACCTGGCTTTCCAGTAGATATTCTATAATCATCCTATCTTTGTTGTTGTTGTTAGGTACAGTCAAGTCAGGTCTGACTTATATCATCCTTATGTATAACAGAACAAAATATTCCACAACATTGTGCCATGCCCAACACTATGTCAGTGCTGATGGCTGATTGTTTCAGGATTGTTTTCGGAAGTGGGCTGCTAGGTCCTTCTGCCATTTTTGTGGGGCTGAGGATCAAACCCATGGCTTCAGAGTATGCAGAGCAAGCATTCTCCCATCTGAGCTAAACCCCAGCCCCAATTCATCTTTACAGGGGAGAAAAGGGAAAAATCAACAGGAATTTGTCATTGTCCTAAAATCCAGCTAGATGTGAACTTAAATCTGCCTAACTCCAAACCTTTGATCTTAAACCCTATACCCTTTTGCAATTTAATAGGAGCTAAATCAGGCATTTTATAAGTATGGATAACTGATTTAGAATGCAGACTATTTGCACTGTGGTCTGGCTCTACAAAATAAAGGACAGGTGACTCAACTTGTGGGAACCTGTTTATCTTTTAAATCAAATGGTCAATTACAAAACATTTAATGTCTTAGTTCTATGATTCTGCATGTAAATATTTACTAACCCCTGGTCATGAATAGGTACCTAACTAAAGTAAAAATAAAATTTAAATATAAAGAGAATGATTTGATATTATTCACAGTTCCTCTCCACAAGAAATACGTTTGTCCTGTTTTTTTTTTTTTTATTTTATAGATAAAACAGCAACAACAAAAATCCAGAGATGTTCATTAAGTAGTAAAGTCCCCACTTTTGGGTGGGATAGCAGTTATGTCTATAAATGAATTTTATTCATTGCCTTGGGTGATACTCATATCCATTTCCTGGCTTGGTATTGCAAAAAGTAAAAACTTTGACTAACAGAGCATTTATTCTCTTTATTTAGACTGTATTTGGAGAAGATTAGTGAAGAAAATGAACACTATCAGGGCCTAAATTTGACTAAGTTAGAATTAGTTTTTCTCAGATAAGTTTTGGGTTTCCAGGTATCTCCCATTTCATAGATAATGATTCAGCCTTTTTCTTATCCCCATTTGTAATGGCAACTCTCTACACTAATTATCTTGCCAATCCTGCCTAGCTCTGCCCTGGTCTTCTCCACCTTCATTTTTCCTCCACTCTTCTCTGTCCTACTCTGTGTCTCCTTAGGCTGAAATAAGCTAGCTACATCTCCATGACCCTTTCCAAGCAGGAATGCATACAAGACCTGAGGATGGAAAGTGGGTATTTCTTCAGTCCCAGGGGAAAAATCATTTCTCCTTTTATAGCTGGTCCCTGGGTCTTCACCATACTTTGTCTCTTTTCTTAACCTTGCCTGTATATATTTGAGTAGTCATTTCATTTAAGTCTCCTCAGTCAGACGATCTAGGATAAATTTTGTTCTTTCCCTGACCTCAAATGACTTACTTTCTCTTACTTAAAACCCAATGAATTGGAATTTAAATACCTCATTCCTAAGATGACTGTGACTTTAATCAGTTGAATATGTATTTAACATCTTGATATGCTCAGAATTATACTAAGAGCTATGAGAGCTACAAGGGTCATTTCTGTCATATTCTTGCCCTTGAGAAGTTTATGATCTAGTTAGACCATCCATGTTCAACACATTGAACAATTAATGCCTAACATAGGACCTTAAATCTTAGGTTAGGTAGGTGAAGTAAGATAAAATTGTCATAGGAAAATGCTTACTGTCCAGGTGTACCACATTTCTTGTATTTTTTACATTTCCTGAATTGGAAACTTTTTTTTTGTTAAAGTTGATAAATAAATTATTCTGAATTATAAATAATACTTTGCACATACTTTGCAAGTACTTTACCACTGGGCTACACCCCTAGCCCATTTTTTATTTTTTGTTCTTGAGTCAGGGCCTCACTAAATATACAGGCTTTCTCTCATTTGGAACTCATGATCCTCCTGACTCCACTCCTGAATTACTGGAATTACAGATGTGCACCACCACACCTGGCTGAACTAGAAATTATTGATGAAATTTCAACCAGGCAGGAAGTATTCATGCTTGAAATTTCTGAGTCAGTGAAATATGTTTAAAGGTACCTACTGTATAAATACTATGAGGGACAATAAATATTTCTACTGTATAAAAAGGGGATTTGTACATCAAACAATAGAGGGTAGGCATCTGCCCTTGATAAGTCCAGAACTGTCCACTATTCCTATATAGTACTTCATTAAGAATCTGGTCAACTTCTGCTGCCTCTTATCTGCAGTGGGATTCTTCTGATAGGCCCAGAGATACGTAGAAAAACCCAATCTTGCTCATCAGTATATCTCCCTACTTGGTTCAGAGAGAAGGCCCTAGGAATGGGAGAATGGATAAGACATATGCTCTACTCTGGTGCCTACCGTGGTTATTGCAACTTAAACAACAAGTTACTGTTTTAAGAACTTGATTCTCAAGCGTACATATTTGATAATTCAACCACAGTATGGAAAGGGAAAGACATCAAAATGTGCAGAAAGGTGATGGGTTCTCTGTCTATGTACATACAGCAGTGGGGCTGCCTGTCATAGCAGGGAAAGCTTTCTGCAGGACTTGAGGTCCTATTCTCAAAACTTGATTAGAATTCAGATATGCAAAGGGAGTACTTGAAGAGAAATGCAATAATATAAAGGAAATAAGAGAGGTGGGAATGAGCTAGGTATTTCACACAAGGCAAAGAAGACACAACTTGATTTGGTGGGTAAATACACTTTGACCAATGCAAAGTAGTATTGGGCAGATGAGATAAAGGCAGATCACCCGCCTGTAACTGTGTTGATAGAGGAGAAAAAAGAACCAGAACTGCAAACTTGTTTTAAGTATTTATGCAACTACTCTGCAGAATTGTGGTTGGTTAGAAATTGCTATCATCTTTAATAAGCAGTTCTTGAGTTGGACAGGATCTCATAAAAGTTCCAATCTGGGAGCAAGTTTTTGAGAACCTGAGCTTGTTACCATAGATGTAGGAGAAAGGAAGTTCAGAAATGCATTCTTAGCTAAGTTGAATGTAGGCTTAGATCTACTAATGAGGCAACCCAAGTTTGCAACTATGGCAACAATCATTTCATTCATGATCGCTTCCTTTCCAAAAGTGGTAGGCAACATAACAATGATTTCCAACTCATGCACAAGATCCTGCTTCCTCCTATTAGTGTGGGAAATGAGGGAAGCATATCCTAACCATTATAGGCACTGAATAAAGGGATAAGAAATGATAGGGAACAGAGATAGGAATTTCCAAGGTTTTAGCAGACATTATCTTGGTGCTACATTCTATGGAATTTCTTTCCCACATTTGCCCTGTGTTCTTCCAATTCCAAAGGAGGAGATGTGGCACTGAAACCCACCAACCATTAACAACTGCTGTATAAAATGTTTTTTTAAATACTTGGTTTGAGAGTGGCAATTCCTGGAGCACTTAGCTGATAAATGTCTGGTTAGTCTAATCTCTAAATATCAGAGATTAAATAAAATTGCCTAACAACTGGATAACAAATTAGCAATATCAGTTATTGAAGTGACATATAAGTGTTTTTTCACATTAAGTTACCAGTATGATACAACACTCTTTTCATGGCAGTGGCCTTGACTCCTTGAGTTAGCAGATTAAAGAATTTACACTCTAAATAACTATTTTAGGTAGCAAAAATTTCCAAGTCAGCAGCATTTTTTCCTATAAATCAGTCCAACATATATCACATTGATGTGAGAAATGAGATAGTCATGTGAACATCTGCTTTGTAAACTGAAGAGCTGTATAATAGTCAAGGAATCATTATTACTATCATCAATGAATCATAAAAGAACATTTTGGAGGATCATTTGTAGGACAATATTCTTAAATTATAGAAAATGCACTTATCCTTGAGAACTAAAGATACTGAATATGGTTTTTGAAATATTATTTATTTCAGGATTGATATGCTACTAATAATGATCTGCTGTACTATCAAGAGTAGAATACATTAAAGCTGGATTATTCTATTTAAAAGAAATATTTTAAAGTACCATATTCCAAGTGTATGTAGGTAGGTTTAGAAAGATATTCACTGAAACACAGGTATGGTAACACAAAGTAAACCAAAGAAACCTGGAAACAATTTAGGTATCCATCATTAGATCTGTTTAAGTAAATTATGGTACATATATATCATGGAATGCTATGTGGTCAATGACAAGAATGAATTGGACTTTATAACTCAAGAGTCAAGAGATAGTCAAGAGATACTAAATGATAAACACAATGTACAAAACAGTATGTAATGTATGATTAGTATGTTTCTAAGAGTTATCTAATGGTCAAGGAATTATTGAACAAACAAAGTCTCTCTAGTAATTAGGAAAACATTTTTAGGACTACCTACTATTCCTCTCAGACTGGGATTTAGCTCAGTTGGTAGAGCACTGCGCTGCAGTCTCTGAGGTCCAGAGTTCAATTCCCAGCATCGAAAAAATGGGAGAAGGACCTGGCAATCCACTCCCAAGGCAATCCCGAAACAGTCAGCCATTGTAAAACCCTATGAGGGTCGCTATGAGTTGGATACCGACTCGATGGCACCTAACAACAACAACAACACTATTCCTCTCTTCATAATGGCACTCCATATCAAAAGAATTTAACTTTCTATAATATTTCTGTAATGTTTTAATTTTTAATGAGTTATACTGCTTTCATGAACAAGTCAAAACTTCTACAAATGAATAAAACACTTGTTCTTCAAACAAAACAAACTTATTAATGAAAAGATATGACTGACTTTCAAAACACTGTAAAGAAATATCGAAGGTTTGAATTGTCAGAGCCAAAGAAAGTTTAGCTCAGCTTCCTGAGGTTGATTTAGAATTATAGGGTCTGAAAAAAATTCCTCAAAATATTGATCCCACTGCTCTGAAACATGAGGCAATAAGTTCAAAATAAGGTTCAGAGTCTCCATGGGGCTGAAACAGCTCTTCCTCCTAACATAAGCTGAAACAAGGATGAGTTTTATTTTCTTGTAAGATTTTTAGCTTTTGTTTGTGACAAATAAATCAAAAGCCCACGTTTGTTGAATGCACTCTAAACCCTGGAGAAAAATCAACTAAGGTGGCTTGAACACAGGTTGATCAAGGTTAACTTGGACTTGCACTAAAGGAAGTACTGGTAATGACTGAAGTTAGCTTTCGCTGTTTGCCATCAGGAGCTAAGCACAAAGAGTATGGACTGTTTGCAAAGGGAGATGTTAAAAGATTCTTCCATTTCAGAGATGAATGACTCATTTTCTTTTACTTATTTTCCTTCATTCATCCATTCTTATACCTGTCAAAATGGAAGGAGAGAGAGAATTATGATATTATTAAAATTACAATGCACTACCTAGCCACACGCAAAACAAATCTTATGCAAAAATAGAATAATTAGTGCTGGGTGCATTGGTGCACGCCTGTAATTCCAGCGGCTGGGGAGGTGGAGGCAGGAGGATCGCAAGTTCGAGACCAGCAGCAGTCTGTGTAACTTAGTGAGACCCTGTCTCAAAAAGTAAAAAATAAAAATGGGCTGGGGGTGCAGCTCAGTGGTCCAGCACTTGCAAAGCATGTAGGTGCAAGGCCCTGGGTTCAACCCCAGTACCAAAAAAAAAAAAAAAAAAAAAAAAGAATAATTAAATTTTATTTTGTGATGATGTTATGGCTTGAAAATGAAATGTCCCCCACAGGCTCATGTGTTGAATGCATGATCCCCAGGTGATGGCACTATTTTGGGAACTTGTGGAAACTTCAGGGGATGGGAATCTAGCTGATGGAAGTAGGTTGCAGGAAAGGTGACTTTAAAGGTTATACCTAGCTCCCAGTCCCTGTCTCTCTTTCTCTATCTCCTTCTCTCTCCTCTCTCTCTCTCTCTCTCTCTCTCTCTCTCTCTCTCTCTATCTCCTGCCCCCCACCCCCCATGTTGTCGGCTATGATGTAAATTGCTCTGCTCTGCTTCCTGCCTCTCATGATTTGAACACTTCCTCTCCAACATGCCTTCCTGCCATGATGGACTGAAACCTCTGACACTATGAGCAAAATAAATAATTCTTCCCTTACATTGTTTGTGTGAGGTATTTTGGTCACACTGACACAAATTTAATACATAAAATGAGGTTGTGGGAATTACAAAATTTCCTATTATTTTTTTTAAGGTAGAGCAACCTACACATTTAAAAGTAACAAAAATGTTACACACACACACACACACACACACACACACACACACACACACGCTCCCCAAGATGAGCTGGGTGAGTATATATTTGTAGTCCCAACACTCAAGAGGCTGTGAGGCCACTTGAGCCTAGGAATTTAAGATCAGTGTGGGCAACATAGTGAGACCCTGTCTTAAAAAAACAAAGCAAAATGAAACAACCCATGCTGATTCCACAAAAATTACAGCTTATTTTTTATTTTTACTTCTCAAAGGATATATATGAAAGAAAAATCTTCTACTACTATATTTGCAGAAAAAGTTAGGGTCTAGATTAACTCAAGTTTTCCCAACTAGTTGTAAATGTAATGTAAGAAAGAAAATTGTTCTTTTGGCATCCTATGACTTTCCGATTGTTTCAACTTGCTCAGTAGACACTACACTATCTCATTATAGGCAAATATTCACAATATAAAGAGCCTTTGGGAATCTGGAAGTTAAGTTCTCTGAGTCTACTGCATCCCCCATGGTATTGTCTTACAAGAATGCCAAGTGAATATGGATAGATTAAATAATATCCCTTCTGAAAAAGCAAAGATTAAGATAAAAAAGAAAGCTCATACTCTTTATTAAATATTTACCACAAGTTCCTAAAAGTCTGCTGGGGAATCTAAGGTCCAGAGTCCATAATGCTTATAATAAAAATATTGTGAACATCAATATGTTTTCAATTTAAACATATTAAACCATATTTAACCATCTTAGAATGGCAAAATAAATTCCAAATCTTGATTCAAAAATATTTTAAGTAAAAGAACTCTTATAATAAACTCAGGAGACCAGTTAAAAGAAGCTAAAGTTTTATTTTAAGTAAGGTTTGATAAATGTTCAATTGCAGAAACTGTATAAATTTGGGTTTAAAAATTGATTGAAGTGCTGCTGTACAGCTCAGGGGTAGAGCACTTGCCTGGCATGCACAAGACTTGAGGTTCAATTCCAAATCCTCAAAAAATCGATTGATAATATTGACTCCTTGATGAGTCACAGTATGTTAGAACTATACCAGTTTTTAACTAATTTTAATGAAAGATTATGCAAGTATAATTGCTTTTATCCTTGTAAAAAACTATTTAAATTGTGAGATTTAAACTCTTACATAAACATATTTGCTTCTACTGTATAATTGAGCTATAGTGCTGTGTTTATTTCTTCAGCTAAAATCTAGTGTGTATATATTTGCTCATTTTAATCCTATGAACAAGAATATTCTTTTCATAGAAATCATGAAGACAGAAATTACAGAAGATAGAAAACAAAAAGCAGGCATGCATTTTATAATTATAATACATAAAATATAATAAGCCCAGTAGTAAAAACTTCAAATCACAATTTCATGTAATTCTTAAAAATTTTGACCTCAAAAGATCTTAGGATAGATGATAAATAAAATGTAAGTAGTCTCATTGTTATTAATTCTAGAAGAATGGATTACAAATATCTTATGCCATGAAGATTACAGTTCTTTGGAATGAATACCGCTAAGTCATTCCATATTTTTGTTCCCCCAGTATTTCAAATAAGAAAAATTGTATAAGAGTAAGTATCAGTGATCATGTGCCTCCAGAACTTTTTCTCGTGTTACATCTGCCTGATCAGCTATAATAAAAACAATTCAAATAAAGAAGTCCGTTCAAATATAAACATTTTTCCTCAAATACAGTTTACTAAGCATTTGTTGTTTGTTGACTTTATTACAGAAATATATGCATGAATTAAATATAAACTGTTCTCAGGTATTCCTGCCAAGTAGAGGTTTACAAAATGATGTTCACAAATAGCTACCATGTGATATGAAGAGTAATTGTAGATTATATATATATATATATATATATATATATATATATATATATATGCTGCAATAATAGCAGAGGAAATACATGCTAGATTTTGAGAGATGATTTTGAGATTTTGAGAGATGATTACAATTCAAAGGAGTACTCTTCATCTTTCTCATTCTTATCCATAAATAAAATACATTATGATTGTATAATCAGTTTTCAAACATTAAAACTATAAGTCCTGTAAAGAACCCACGTTGCCTTACATGTTAACCTTCTGTCAAGGTCACAGAATAACTGAGATAGCCAATTTATAAGGAGGAAATATTTATTTTGGCTCATGATTTCAGTTTATGGTCATTTGGTCCATGGTTTTGGACCTGTGGTAACACAGTACATCATAGCAGAAGTGCATGGCAGAGGAGGTTTATTTAACTTATGATGGCCAAAAGATGGAAGAGAGAAGGAGAAGAAGAGACCAATACCCCCAAATCTCCTTCAAGACCATGCTCCCAAAGACTCAACCTCCTTCCATGAGGCCCCACCTCCTATTGGCACTACAGGCTGGTGACCAAGACTTTAATAAATAGAACTTTGGGTGACACTCCACATTCAAACTATAGCACCTCAGTGTTAAAGTAAACTATTGTAATTCTGATTAATAGACTTTTAATTTTGTGCATTTTCAGTTTTATTAAAAAATGGCCAAAAGTAAAAAGGCACATCTTAACTTTTAGACATTGACACAGGAAAATAAGAGTATAGACTGTAGCCCCAGCCCAGATTTGTACTTAGGATTGGCTATTCACTTGCTTTGTAACCTTGGGCGTATTATTTAACCTCTTTAGTTTTTGTTTTCCTTATCTGTAAAATAGGAATTATAATAATAGGAATGAATGCTTTGTAGAGTTGTTGTTGAGATTAAATGAGTTAGTAAAACACTCAGAATAGTGGTACTTATAAGTGCTATATAAATGTTAGATGTTATTATTGTAGATTTCTTTAAAATACTCTAAATTACAGAGAAAATGGTAATCTCTTAGTTCAAAGGTAGCTAATGGTTTATTCAAAAGCAATCTGTTCTAAGGAGATGAGTGATCCTTCAGAAATATCCTAAGAAGAAATATCTAGGACTGCCTATTATTGGTCTATGGCCAAAAATTCCATATATGCTGAGTTGAATCCATTCTGTAGAAAACATGGTAGATGAGTCAGCAAGTAGGAAACCCACCTATCTTATTCTGTTCTGTGTTGTTAAAGCAAAATACCTGAGGCTAGTTACTTTATAAGGAAAAACTGTTTATTTAGCTCACAGCATTATGTGGCAGGAGAGTATACAAAGAGACCAAGAATGGGCCAGCCTCATTCTTTTATAGTGAACCACTCTCATAGGCATTAATCCAGTCCTGTGGGCTCTGACTCACTCCTGTGAGACAGCATTAGTCCATAAGGACCTAATTTCCTTCTGCTAGGTCTCAGCTCCTAAAGATGCCATCATCTCAACACTGTCACACTAGACACCAAGCTTCTAGCAAAGGAAACTTTGAAAGGGACAAACTATATCCAGGCCACATAGCAGCACCTCTTTTTCTATTGTCTGGACAAATGTAGAATGACTGTTTTATGAAGTTTCTTGGTACTTGAGGTAAGTTTTCTCACATAAGATGTAAACTTGAAGCCTAATTAAACTCTCATGTCATTTTCTCCAGAAAGAGGAAGATGAGCAAAATCACTCTAAACTCAGTTAGCAATGCACAAGCTTATCAAAATGAAGTACTGCCATAAAGAAGCAAAATTGAATTTTAGAATCCTGAGGAAACTACCTACCAAGTAGCAAAGGAAAACTGTCTGGCAAGATTTCATGGGCATGCTCTTCACCATCCCACCCAGTTGCCTTGTCACTGATCTTTAGGCGTTAGTAACATACAGGATTTGGTGGCACAGTCAGAATGTTTTATGGTTGGACCAATCTACATATGCACAATTGAATTTATACTACTGATATTTCCACAAACATGGCAGACCAGTTCTGAGTCACCTATAGCGAGCTGTGGGAATAACACTCTGACAGTACTCTGGCTTCTTGAATCCCACTTCAGAATGGGAATAGTAGCTAAAATTGCTTTAGAACCTAATACCTGATATTCACTATGCTGAGAACTTTGCATATATTGCTTCATTTAACCTTTAATCTCATGTGGTAAGTACTACTGTTATGCATATTTTACAGAGGAGGAAACTGAAGCACAAACTTATGCCAAGGCCATATGATTTTTACAAGAGAATCTGGGCTCATACCAAGGTCTGTTTGACTCCAGAGCCCATGTATTTTGCCCTGTACTATGATCTTCATTCTCTGAAGGAAAGCACTGTTTCTCTGTTATAAGGAAGGGACAAAAGGTGAATGGGTTTGAAAGTGAAAACAATCAATCTTGAAGAGATTTTTTAAAAAGTTCATCTGGTTTTGGTGCCTTCCCACCTCCATTTTTATACTTTTTCTCCTATATTGATGTTTCTTCTGTGATTTAGAGTACAAGCTTAACAAAGCTATTGATTGTATCACATTTGCTATCTACAAAATAAAATTTGATTGTCTAATCATGGTCATGGGCTGGGATTTAGCTCAGTTGGTAAAGTGCTTCTCTTCAGTCTCTGAGGTCCCTAGTTCGATACCCAGCACTACAAAATGGGAGAAGGACATGGCAATCCACTTCCAAGGCAATCCTGAAACAGTCAGCCATTGAAACTCTATTAGGGTCGCTCTGAGTTGGACTCGACTTGACGGCACCTAACAACAACAACAATCATGGTCATAGTTACCTGTCCCCTAATTTCCCTTAGGTATTATGCCAGCTCTATTTCCTCACCCTTTTCTGTATTACTGTGGCCTGTGACATTACTTGGTTCAGTTCAGCAAAGAAAGGACAGTATTCTGCTACCCAAAATGGGTGCTAATACTGGTCTCTTCTTTGCTCTTTCACTACTCAGCAATAGCCTTCTCAGATCATTTCCGAAATCTCTTTGGAATATAACAGTGATGTTCTGAAAGTTCTGTGCCATATGAATAAGGTTTAGGTTTAGTCCTGATCACTAACATGTAGATTTAAATGGATTGACTATCTGAAATTCTGGTCTCTAAATGTTTTTCTCAAGTTATGGTAACAGCCAACATAATCTTGAATATGGACTTAAACCCAGATTCTTAGAAACACAATTCTCAAGCAAAGTAACTACAATGTGTTTCTGTTTATAAATCAACATGTTTGATTGTCATATATCATTAAAATTTAAAGATCATCCAATCCAATGTTTTTATTTTTGAGATTAGGACATAGAATCCTGGGAAGCCAGAAATATCCCAGAATAACACTGTTTATTGGCATATATACAGAATTAGAAATCAGATCTTATTAATTCTCTTCTAGTAAACAAATGCCCTCACTTGTCTGCCAGTTTGCCAGAGTGTGAAAGATTTCATGTTGCTGTGACATTGAAAGCCATGCCACTGGTGTTACAGCCATGGTGGACAGGTTTCAGGTGAGCTTCCAGACAAAGAACATGGCAGCCCAATTCTGAAATAATTAGCCATTGAAAACCCTATAAATAGCAGAGAAACTCTGACAAATATAGTGCCAGAAAAATGAGCTCCCCAGGATGGAAGGCACTCAAAAGACAACTTGGGAAGAGTTGCCTCCTCAGACTAAAGTCGACTTTAGTGATGGAATGCAGTAAAGCTCCAAGGACCTCCATCTGCTGATGTGGCATGACTCAAAATGAGAAGAAACAACTGTAAGCATTCATTAGTAATTGCAATGTGGAAAGTATGTAGTATGAATCTAGGAAGATCAGAAATCATCAAAAGGGAAATGGATGGAACACATAAACATCGACATTCTAGGCATCAGTGAGCTAAAATGGACTTGTATTTGCCGTTTTGAATCAGACAATCATATGGTCCACTATGCCAGGAATGACAAAGAGAAATGGGGTTGCATTCATCATCAAAAAAGATGTCTCAAGATTGTCCTGATGTAAAATGCTGTCAGTGATAG
The DNA here is from genome assembly GCA_007922755.1 of Pedetes capensis. Taxonomy (NCBI): domain Eukaryota; kingdom Metazoa; phylum Chordata; class Mammalia; order Rodentia; family Pedetidae; genus Pedetes; species Pedetes capensis. The sequence goes on from VMDO01005603.1 coordinate 92,341, forward strand.
AACAATAACCATATGCCTGCAAGGAAGGCAGGTTAATATGACTGTTATTCAAATTTACACACCAACCACTAAGGCCACAAATGAAGAAAAGAAAGATTTTTACCAACTTCTGCAGTCTGATATTGATCAAATGTGCAACAGTATGCACTGATAATTACTACTGACTTGAATGAAAAAGCTGGAAACAAGAAGGCTCAGTAGTTGGAAAATGTGGCATTGGTGGCAAAAAGGATGCTGGAGATCACATGATGGAATTTTGTCTGACCAATGACCTTATCATTTCAGATACATTTTTTCACCCACATAAACTGCACTTATACACATGAAATTCACCAGATGGAACATACAAGAACTAAGTTGACTACATTTGTGGAAGGAAACAAGGGAAAACCTCAATATCAAAAGTCAGAACAAGACCAGTTGCTGATTATGGATCAGACCATCAACTGTTCATGTGCAAGTTCAAACTGAAACTAAAGAAAATTAGAAAACGTGTATGAGAGCCAAAGTATGATCGTGAGTATATCTCACCTGAGTTCAGAGACCATCTAAAGAACAAGATTGATATACTAGACACTAATGATCAAAGGTAAGTTGTGGCATGACATCAAAGACATCATTCATGAGGAAAGCAAAAGGTTATTTAAAAGACAGGAAAAAAAGAAAAGACCAAATTATGGTCAAAAGAGGCACTGAAACTTCCCCTTGAATTTCAAGAAGCTAAAGTGAGACATGACAAAGATTTCAAAGGGCAGCTGGAGAAGACGAAATCATATAATGACATGCAAAAAGCTTGAGATAGAAAACCAAAAGGAAAGAACATGCTCTGTTTTTCTCAAGTTTAAAGAATTGAAGACAAAATTCAAGCCTTGAATGGCAACAGTGAAAGATTCTTCAGGGAAAATATTAAATGATGCAGGAAACATCAAAAGAAGTTGGGAAGAATACATGGAGTCATTATACCAAAAAGAATTGGTGGGTGACCAACCATTTCAAGACTGCATATGATCAGGAACCAACGGTACTGAAGGAAGAAGTGGAAACTGCTTTGCAGGAACTGGTAAAACACAGGCTCCATAAACTGATGGAATACCAATTGAGATGTTTCAACAAACAGATGCAACATTGGAGATGCTCACTTGTTTATGCCAAGAGATTTGGAAAACAGCTACCTGGCCAACTGACTAGAAGAGATCCATTGTTGTTTTTGTTGTTAGGTGCTGTCGAGTTGGTATCCAACTTATAGGGACCCTCATAGGATTTTCAATGGCTGATTATTTCTGGATTGCCTTGGGAGTGGATTGCCAGGCCCTTCTCCCATTTTTGTGGTGCTAGGAATTGAACTGGGAACCTCAGAGACTGCAGCGCAGCGCTCTACCAACTGAGCTAAATCCCAGCCCAGAAGAGATCCATATTTGTGCCTATTTTCAAGAAAAGGGGCCCAACAAATGCAGAAATTATTGAACAATATTCTTAATATCTCATGCATGTAAAATTTTGCTAAATATCATGCAAAAGCAACTGCATCAGTATATTAACAGGGAACTGCCAGAAAAAAAAGCTGGATCTAGAAGAGGGTGTGGAACCAGGGCCATCATTGCTGATGTCAGATGGATATTACTCAAAAGCAAAAGATACCAGAAAGATGTCCATCTATGTTTTATTGACTATGCAAAGGCATTTGATTGTGGATCAAAACAAATTATTGATAACATTGTGAAGAATGGGAATACCAGATCACTTAGTTGTACTCATGAGGAATCTGTACATGGACCAGGAGGAAGTCATTTGAACAGAACAAGGCAACACTGCCTGGTTTAAAGTCAGGAAAGTTATGTGTCTAGGCTGTATCCTTTTACCGTTCTGCTTTAGTCTCTATGTTGAACAAATAATCTGAGAAGCTGGACCTTATGAAGAAGAAGATGGCATCAGATTTGGAGAAAGACTCATTAACGACCTGCATTATGCAGAAGACACAGCTTTGCTTGCTAAAACTGAAGAGGATTTGAAACATTTACTGATGAAGATCAAAGAACACAGCCTTCAGTATGGATTATGCCTCAACATTAAGAGGCAAAACCTTACAACTGGGTCAGTAATCAACTTCATAATAAATGGGTAAAAGATTGAGGTCATCCAAGATTTTGCTTTACTTTGTTCTATAATCAACACTAACAGAAACAGCAGTCAAGAAATCAAAAGACGCATTGCATTGGGGAAAGCTGTTGCAAAAGACCTCTTTGAAGTGCTGAAAAGTAAAGATGTCACATTGAAAACAAAGGTGTGCCTGACTCATGCCATTGCATTTTCAGTTGTATCATATGTGAATACTGGACATTGAATAAGAGAGACAGAAGAAGAGTTGATGCTTTTGAATTATGGTACTGGAGATGAATACTGATATACTATGGACTGCCAAAAGAGCCAACGGTTCCTTCCTTGAAGCAACCAGAGTGCTTCTTGGAAGCGAGGATGGCTAGATTGCATGTTACATATTTTGTACATGTTTTTAGTAGGGACCATTCCCTGGAGATTAACATCATGTTTGGGAAAGTGGTGGGTCAACGAAAAAAAAGAGAAGACCCTCAACTGGATGGACTAACACACTGTCTGCAACAAAGGGCATAAACATAAAAAATGATCATATACCTGGAAGAGTGCTGGGGAGTGTTTCATTCTGTTGTACATAGGGTCACTTATGAGTTGGACCCGTCTCCACAGCACCTAACAACAACAACAAGAGAACAAATAACAAGTCTGAGACAGTATGTGATGGAAAAGCACCGTGCAAGGAACAAAGTTTCTTCCACTAAGTCTGGCCTTAACTTGCTGGACCAATTTCTTCAACTACAAACTGATTTGATCTAGAATTGTCCAGTAATATAGCCACTAGCACACATGTAATTGCTGAGCACTTGAAATGAGACTGGTCCTGCAAGTGTAAAATACACATAGAATTTCAGAGCCCTGTTATCAGACAAAGAATGTAAAATATTTCGTTACACAATTTTTATACTAACTACATATTGAAAGCCTGCAGCTGTAGCCCTGTGGCGTCCGATCCCGTCAGATCTCTGAAGCTAAGCAGAATCAGGCCTGGTTAATACCTGAATGGAAGACCACCTGGGAACACCAGATACTGTAGGCTTGGGAGAAGGACCCAGCAACTCACTCCCAAAAATCAACCTGCTATTGAAAACCCTATGAATAGCAGAGAAGCACTGACAGTAGTGTTTCACCTGTTGTGCGTAGGGTCGCTATGAGTCGGATACCGACTTGACAGCACCTTACTACAACAACAACATGTTGAAATGGTACCATTTTTTCCTATATTGTGTTAAATAAAACATAATACCAACTTTTAAAAAATTTCTTCTCCTTTTAAAAATGTGGCTTGTAGTAAATTCAAAATTATCTCTATGGCTTGCATTATCTTTTTGCTGGACCTTTCCTGGATTCTTTTGGGTTAAAGGTCAGCAAGGTTTTCCTGCAAAGAACCACAGAGTAAATATTTTTGCCTTTGTGGCCATATAGGTTGTGCTTCAACTACTCAAGTCTGCCCTTGACAGACTGTAAATAAATTAGTGTGGCTGTGTTTCAGTAAAGCTTTAGTTACAAAAAACAAGTGATGGGCTAGAGCTGTAGTTTGCCATCTACTTTCTTGGATCTACTCACACTTTCTTCTACTCACCATTTCCTAAGGAGCCGTTATTTGTTTTCAAATGTGTAAAACAAGGGTAATCTTGAGTCGAGAGGAGGAGCCAGGAATGTGTGCACATAAGACATCCTGGTACATTGTGAGAAGAGCTGGGCTTGCGGACTAGAGAAGTCTTCTTAGGGAGCAGCAATTGAGGTAGAGTTCTGAAGAGTAAGGAATTTTCCAGACTACAAAAAGGTTTTATCAAAGGAAATGTAATAGCTCACATAAAAGGGACATGTGTGTATGTACGTATGGGGTGGTAGAGAACATGAGGGTGACAGTGGGAATTGAGGTGGGAAAGAGAAAAGAGGCTAGAGCATGAGATGCCTTATGCCAGACAGAGAGGATACTCAGGTGCTGTGATAGTACACATTAAGTAGGAACTCTGAGGGCCATTCTAAGGGCCAAAGCATGCTCCCTTGGGGATGGTCCCGAGTGTAGCACCAGCTGTGGAGGGCAGCTGCCTGGCAGGGTGTGCAGAAGCCCAAGTGAACCACAGTAACAGCCGCAGAAGTGATGAGTGGGCAGTCTCCAGGTAACCAGATCTGTTTGCATTAAAGGCTGAAAACCTAGTATCACGCTGGCCACTAATAGGGCCAAACAGTTTTAGCAGGTACTAAAATAGTAGCAGGTACTACTATAGGCAGGGCTGGGGGTTAGCTCAGTTGGTAAGGTGCTTCTCTGCATTCTCTGAGGCCCTGGGTTCAATCCCCAGCACTGCAAAACTGAGAGAAGGACCTGGCAGTGTACTCTCAATACAATCCTTAAACAATCTGCCATTGAAAACTCTATGAATAGCAGAGAAGAACTGACATAGTGCAAGACATGGCACAGTGTTTGGGAGTGCTTTGCCCTGTTGTACATAGGATGGATGTGAGGCAGACCCAACTCAAGGGAAACTAACATCAACAGTAACTATAGGCAGGCTTCCAGCAGGAGCAGACAGGAAGGAGACAAGAAGTAAAGAGATGAGAGTAAAGTGGTCAAAAGATTAAGTAAGTAAGGCAAAAGCTGAAATCTATACAGGTGATAAATCACTAATTAATTATAATAGCAGTGCCTCAGAGGTGCTGGCCAGGAAGCTACCAGAGGCTTACAGGCTAAGTTCAGAGGTTCTTGGCCCAAACTGTGCATTTGGTCTCTTGTATAATTGGAACTTTTAAAACAATTGTAGTAGGGATTCTAATGGTATGACTTTACTTAAAATTATAAAACTATATGTGAACATACATGATCAAGAGAAAGATAAAAGAAGGAAAAAAGGAAGGCAAGACGGAAAGAAGAAAAAGAGATATAATTGCATAAACAAACAAACAAGGAAAGAAAAAAACCACTGATATCTGGCCTCACCTCCAGAGACTCTGTGATTTTAAAGGACGATGCAGGCAGAGCCAGCATTAAGTACCAGTGGTTTGGCTGCCTAGACACTGAAGCAATGCCCTTGTGACTATTTGGTTGGTAAGTAGAGGCTCAAGAGAAGGCATGCAAAACAACACAGATAATCTAAATCCATTTTCATATATGGGAAAATAATTCCACAAGTACTTATAGTTGGATATTATTGTTATCTGTTGTATATGAAATATAGCAGTGTACAAGAGTTTTCTGCTTTTCTCTGACATGAGCAAAATTAGACCACCTCACCAGAGTTTTTTTGGTCCCAGATATTCTAGGGTACACTCTCTTTTGTGGGATTATCAACTCCTGGGGACATGTCTTCTAATGCCCTATTGCCAGTCAACACAGAAAGCAGAATGTTGCTATAACATTGATGAGCTGAAATGGCTGCCAATAACCGGCAAAATTTAAGCTCTGGTTTAGGATTATTTTTTTCTGGCAGAAGACAGATCCATACAAAAATAGTTAATTAAGGATATATAAGATTAAAAGCAATTAAAATTAGTACCTCACCTTTTTATGGTAGGATTATAAATGGACATTTCTTTGCTTTTTAGATCAAGAATAGAAAAATAGGAAGCTATTTCAAAAGACTCATCTTATCTGACCATCTTATTTAGTACTGAGGTGCTCACTTCCTATTTGCCTATCTACACTTCTTTCTTTCCCACAGCACCTTACCCTTTTCCATACTACATAATTGTTCATTACTTTCCTCCACTAGAATGTAAGCTCCATCAGAGAAGTTGTGGTCCATTTTTTCTCAGGGGTACTCCTAGTGCTTAGCACTAGTAGGGGCTCAATATGTCTGCTAAAAATTGAACATGCATGTAATCCTAGTGACTCAGGAGGCAGAGGTAGAGGATCTTGAGTTTGAGGCTGGAGTTAGCATGCAAAACTTAGCAAGGCTTTGTTTCAAAATAAAAAATAATAAAGGGGGCTGAGGGTGAGGGTCAGTGGTAGAGTTCTTGTTTTAGCATGCATGAGGCCCTGGGTTCAACTCCCCAGTAATGAAATTAATCAATTTGTTTAAAAACCTTCTTGTTAGTTTAATATGTTGCAAAAATATTTTAGAACAAGAAGTGGATGTCTGATATCACTTTAAGAGTATATTTTATTAAGCAAGTTTTTTAGAAAGATATAATTCTATTAAAGTTATTTGGAAAGTGTCAATAATACATAGATGGCAAGTGTAGGCAAAAAATCATTTCTGAGGCTGCTGGGCATGGTGGCGCACACCTGTAATAGTAGTGACTGGGGAGGCGGAGGCAGGAGGATCACAAGTTTGAGGCCAGAGGCAGTCTGCGTAACTCAGCGAGACCCTCTCTCAAAAAGTGAAAAAAATGGGCTGGAGGTATAGCTCAGTGGTCCAGCACTTGCAGAGCATGCAAGCGTGAGGCCCTGGGTTCAACCCCCAGTACCACACACACACACAAAAATCATTTCTGAGGCTGAGATTAATAGGATGAAGTTAGTCAACAGTTGTAGAATTGCTGATTGACAAAAAGGATCATCCCAGGATTTTCATTTAGGTCCAGATCATATATCATCTCTTCCCCTTGTCCCCATTTCCCTTTGCTATGACACCAAAAGAGTAAGGTCAGAAAGAGTACAGAGAATTAGAGGAAGTAACTAAATGCTTATTTTCTGTAAGTTGTTAGCAAATAGCTATAGATCCACCTAGGGTTTAAAATCAGAGTGAAAATGACCCATATGAGTTTCTTTGGGGAAAAGGTACTCTACAGTCCCCTTATTCCGGAGCCAGGGCACCATTTCAGACTTCTAAATCTGGCAGATTTACTCTGTGTGGGCCTGAGAAAACCTAGGTTATCTTAAGCAGAGGATTATTGAGCAGGGTATTTGCCTACAGTTATATTAAAAGCAAATGAGCAAGATTCTTGACTGTAGAGGGTGTTAGATTTTCTTGACTTTGTCACACATGTGATGAATTTCTAATAAAAGTTTATGTCCATCATCATTATGAATCTTACATAATGCACTTAGGCATTTCAGTAACTAAGTTGTAAGTGAAAAGCCATTGCTCAGTGGCATTTATTTCTGTAAGAAGCCTTCCGATTTGGGCCCGTGGCTGAGCCATTACTTCTTACCTATTGGCAGATAACTGAATTTAAGGCATGATGCCAAATGGTAATCCCATCATGGGATAACTCATTTATAATCCCAATCCAATAAGGTAGTAGCACCAGTAATGAAACACTGATTTCTGTTTTATACCATAGTTAATTAAGGGAGACAAAGAGACAGCTGCTGTAAGAAGAAGAGAGAACTAAATGGAGAAGTATGAGGAAGAGAAAGATGAACAAAAAAGGAACAGAAAAAGAGAATAAATACAGAATAAACATAGTACAAACACACACACACACACACACACACACACACACACACACACACACACACTTCTATGCACACAGTGACTCCAGAAAGAAAGAAAGAATTGCAGAGAAAGATGGAGTTCAAGGTTTGTTAATAACAGCCTTCAAAGCCATTTCATTTCCCCCAAACTACAGATATATGAGAATTACAATATGTAGTACTTGCAAAGTGAACCAATATAATTCTGCGAAGAGTAGAAAGTTGTCCATCTTGCTTGGGGATATGCACTTTTGTTGTTGTTGTTGTTAGGTCCCGTGGAGTCAGTATCCGACTCATAGTGACCCTCTGTGCAGCAGGGGAAACACTATTGTCAGTGCTTCTCTGCTGTTCATAGGGTTTTCAATGGCAGATTGGTTTTTGGGAGGGGGTTGCCAGGTCCTTCTCCCAAGCCAACAGCTTCTGGTGTTCCCAGGCGGTCTCCCATCCAGGTACTAACCAGGCCCGACCCTGCTTAGCTTCTGAGGTCTGACGAGATTGGATGCCACAGGGCTACAGTTGCAGGCCTCTGGATTTACCTGGACATTGAGAAAACAAACATATGCTCTTTAGACATTAGAAAAAAAATCTGAAATCCTAGATTTTCCTTAACGTCAAGTGTTTTCAAATTAATTTCAAGATTATACCTTTTTAGTAGATATAAGAGTGCACTCAGATATCATGGAGTCCTTGAAAAAAGGTAAGATTTAAAGAATGTATTTTAAAACATATATGAGATGTACAGGACATTAGGAGAATAAAGTAAAGGAATATTAATAATAAAGAGAAAATTCAAACTAAAATTATGATAAAGTCCCTTCATGCCTGCCCATATCTCCTTCTAGGGAATATTCTCTGTTCCCTTTTGTTGCTCAGGTGGCTATGTTTCTAACCTCAGGACCCTCCCTCTCTACTCCTGACCACAGAAGATAATATGGAAAGGTAGTATCTGGTCTCAGTATTGCAGTTTAGTGACTTGCCCATGGTGAACCAAATGTAAGCTCCCTGGTGACAGACATTTTTATTCTCAGCCCCTAGAAGAGTACCTGGCATACATTAGGTGTTCCATAAATATTTGATGAATGAATGAATGAATGAATGTGGTTTAGCCCAAGTAGATGAGCTGTATCTGCTAGAGTCCTCTCTTCCGGATCTGAAATTTAAAAAAGAGAAAGGAAGCAGTGAAAGAGTGAAAGGATATCATAGACTTGAGCTGTTGCCAAAACCTGCAGGCAAGTCACAGGCAACTGAAAACAGATGGAGCTGGGAGAAAAGGATGAGAACACATATATAGAAGGATTCTAGGACATGAAAGAGACCAAAAAGCTGCTCTGTCCCAGGCTCATTTCCCATGAGGCCTCCTGCCCTTGGATCCTCATAATATCAAGGCTGTTTGATGACGTCGAGTCGTATCCCTCATAGGGTTTTCAATGGCTGTTTCAGGATTGCCTTGGGAGTGGATTGCCAGGTCCTTCTCCCATTTTTGCAGTGCTGGGAATTGAACTCGGGACCTCAGAGACTGCAGAGTGGTGCTCTACCAACTGAGCTAAATCCCAGCCCCAATATCATGGCAGTGTCTTAAAAATACCCACACTCTACATTCACCCTTTCTCTTAAGTTAGCTTGAGTAATTCTTTGTTTTTTCTAATTACAAAAGCCCTGACTTAAGCAGTAATGTATATGATACAATAATAATGCTCCAAGAGAAGGCTATTACAACTACTTACACAGATACTGAAAGAATAAAATGTATAAAGAAACAATTAGAGCTGGGCACCATGGCGTACACCTGAAATCCCAGCTACTTGGGAGGCAGGGACAGGAGGATCTCAAGTTCGAGACCAGAGGCAGTCTGTGTAATTTAGTAAGACTATGTCTCCAAAAGTAAAAAATGGGCTAGGGGTGCAACTCAGTGGTCCAGCACTTGCAAAGCATGCAAGTGCGAGGCCCTGGATTCAACACTCAGTACCACCAAAAATAAATAAATAAATAAAATAAAATAAAAATTAAAAAAAATTAAAAACTGTGAAAACAGAAAAAATAAGATATACAAAATGAAACCAAACCAGAGGTTAAAAATATTAGAAGGTAGTCATCCACACAACAAAGATTGTTAAGTGTTTACTGGACACAGGCATTGTGCTAGTGACTGGAGATGGCAACATGACAAGACATGATCCACTCTGTTTAGGAATCTAGCATCTAAAAGGGATATAGCAAGCACAATGAAGGACTATTAAAAGAAAGATGTGAAATGAGAAGGAAGCATGTGAAAAGAGGACATTTTAAACCATTAAAACTATGTGAATAGTACATAGAATTTTGCCAGCAATCAGTGAGAAGGTTCTAGGCACGAGGAATAAGTGTGCAAATGTATAGAAACTGGGAGATAACAAAATCTTGGAATTCTGAGTCTGTGAAGTACAAGAAAGGATCAGTAAACGAAGCTGAACAGGTAGGCAGGGCAGACGGTGAAGGATCTAATTTATCCTTTACGGGATTAGGAGACATGAAGAATACCAAACTAGGAAGACATGATTACTTTCATAGATGATAAATTTACCCATGGGGCAGAGTGGTTTGATGGGAGCCCAGCGGTAGCGGGAGGCAGGGAATTAGGAAGGAGGCCACAGTCTGTGTGGAGTCTGGGCTGGAAGAGGTAGGGGATATGAAAAGGGCTGGATATCAGAGTTTATGAGTAAACTCAGAAAGACTCAGTAATTGATAAAAGCAAGATTGATGGATTTGAATAGGCAAAAATGAATAGAGATATGAAAAACAATCATTAACACTTGCCAATAACTCAATAATTACTAAAGAGAATTTACATTTTCACTTACTCATCACAGTGGGAGAGCTAGTGCTTTGAAAACTTCCATCTGATAGGAAAGAATAAGTCTCAGAGAGCAGACATGACTTGCCCAGGGTAACTCATACTTCAAAAGGCAAGGCCAAGCTGCTGCCATGGTGCATACCTGTAATCCCAGCGACTCAGGAGGCAGAGGTAGGAAGATCGCAAATTTGAGGCCAGAGGCAGCCTACATTATTTAGCAAGACTCTGTCTCAAAAATAAAGAAAATAAAAAGGGGTTAGGTGTGCGCTCAGTGGTAGAACACTTGTGTAGGATGTGCGAGGTCCTGGGTTCAGCCCCCAAGTGCCACAACAACAACTAAGGCAGGTCCAGCACTAAATTTCAATTTCTCTAACTTGAAGCCCATTCTTCTCTTTTCAGTTGCACTTTCTCCATGAAAATCAGGTGAACAGATAAAGGAGGCTCAGGAAAGAATTCCCAAAGTAGGTCTACTATTGAAATTCAGCAGAAACAAGGAGAATGACAACAAAAACATGTACAATTCATCAGGTAATTTTTACATAATTACACTTATTTTTTAATATATTCATTAAAATGGAGAAAGAACCAAAACATTTAGGACTGAGAACTTCTTTTATGTATCAATTTTGTGTTTAAATTTAAAGCCAAGAATCTTCATTTTTCTTATTTTCCTATTACTGAAGAAAAATGATATTCTGTATTTCATGAGAAGGGTTATTTTTGTTGTTACAATTTTATACTTTATTTTAAAAATGGCATGTCCAGACAGTCTCTGACTTGTGATGTTTTACTTATGGGTTTTCAGCTTTATGATGGTGAGAAAGTAATATGCATTAAGTAAAAACCATACTTCAAATTTTGAATTTTGATTTTTTTCTGGACAGGTGATTTGCAGTATGACACTCTGTCTTGGTACTAGGTAGCAGTAACCTTCTCCAGGAGAAACAACCCACCTAGTCTAGTAGCAACAGTATAGTATGTTGCTAAACTATCATGTTCAGCAGGCTCAATGTATTAAATGCATTTTCATGGGTTGGAGATGCAGCCCAGTGGTAGAGCCTGCACTTTCGTGGGCCCTGGATTCAAACTCCTGCGCTGCAAGAAATGAAATATTTGGGGAGAGAAATACATTTAACTTGGCTTAAACTTTATATAATGTATACATGTATCAAAACAAAATGCTCCCTTATATATATACTTTTTATGTTTTATGCATCTGATTAAAAAATAAAAGAAAAAAGGAAAAGAAATGAGTTTTCAACCTTCAATGGACATAACCCCATCCTGAGTCAAGGAATATCTGTAATGCATTATATAGTGCCTTTGCAGCCAGTTTCTGACGAATCTTTATATAACATTGCTCTTCTAAGGAATATGATATAATTTAGTAACATTAAACTCAGTAATCTTTATGATGTCCCTGGCATTTCAACAGACATTAGGAATTTTTTACTCCTTCCTTGCAAACAAACAGTCTTAAAATGTTCATGTCTATTTCCAAGAGAATTACAAAGTAGATCATCGTCATTCTGCTTTACTCTAATCTACTAGAATAGATTCCAAATGAAAAGAGTCTTTATTTTTTCAGATTCAGAGCTGTCTTCATTTAGCCCATATTGAATGGCTATTCTGTGTTGGGTATTATTTAAATAATTTCATTTAATCTTCAATAATTCTATAATATTTTACCTACTTGCATAACAATTAATAACATTAATTTAGTAGCAAGGAAATGCATTAATTGATTTTTTAAAAAATCTTAGGGTTAGAAGCTCTGAATATTTTTTCCCACATTGTACTGAAAGTAAGTTTTACCAGAAGTGGTGGTGCACCCATGTAATCCCAGCACTTGGGAGGCTGATGTAGCAGGGTCTAATAAGACCCTTTCTCAAATTCACCTCCGCCAAAAGCAAAAATAGTCTTTTTAATTGGTGCTGGGAAATTGGGTATCCATATGCAGAAAAATGAAACTAGACCCTTTGTCTAGTTACAAAAATCAACCAAAATAAGTTAAAGACTTAAATATAAGACCTGAAACTCTGAAACTACTAGAAGAAAATATTGTGAAAATATTTCCAAACATTGGAATTGCTACAGATTTTTTGGATGAGACCCCCAAAGCCGAGGAAACCAAAGCCAAATTAGACAAATGGGATTACATCAAACTAAAAAGTTACTATATGAAAGGAAACAATTAAGAACATGAAAAGATAACCTATAGAATAATATAAAATATTTTCAAACTATACATTTAACAATATATCCAGAATATAAAGGGAATACAAAACCTCAAGAGCAAAAAGTAAAAAACAATCCTCAAAATAACCTAATTTTAAAAATGGACAGTAGACTTAAATAGCTATTTCTCAAAAGAAGACAAACGAGTGACCAATACGTATATGAAAACTTGCTCAACAACACTAATCCTCAGAGAAGTGTAAATCAAAACCACAGTAAGATATGACCTCACTCTAGTACGAATGGCTATTATGAAAAATACAAAATATAAGTGCTGGGGAGGATGTGGAGAAAACAAACTGTTGGTAAGGATGTAAATTACTACATGCATTATGGGAAACAGGGTAGAAGTTCCTCAAAATTTAAAATAGAACCCCCACATGATCTAGCAATCCTACTTCTGTGTATATACCCAAGGGAAATTAAATCAGTATGTTGAAGAGACATCTACACTCTCATGTTTATTGCAGCACTATTCACTATAGCCATGAAATGCAAACAACTTACATATTCACACACTGACCAATGAATAAAGAAAATGTTTTATGTATGTACAATGGAATGCTATTCTGCAACAAAAATAATGAATTCCTATCCTTTGTGACAAAATAAATGGAACTGGAGATCATTATGTTAAGTGAAATAAGCCAGGCACAGAAAGACAAGTACCACCTGGTCTCACTTATCTATGGAATATAAAAAAGTTGATCTCATAGAAGTCCAGAATAGGATGGTGGTTACCAGAGATGGAAGAGTAAGGGGCAGGGAGAGATGGGGAGAAGCTGATCAGTGGGTACTAAGTTACAGTTAGATAGGAATAAGAAGTTCTGGTGTACTATTGCACAGTAGGGTGACTATACATTTCTATGTATTTCCAAAAGCTAAAAAATTATTTTGAATATTTTTACCATAAAAAATAATAAATGTTGGCTACTCATTTAACCTGATATAAACATTTCACTATGCATACATATATTGAAACATCACATGGTACTCCATAAATATGTTGTTGTTGTTAGGTGCCATCCAGTCAGGTCTGACTCATAGTGACCATATGTACAACAGAAAGAAACGCTCTCCCATACTGTGCCATGCCCAGCTTTATTGTCAATGCTTCTCTGCTATTCGTAGGGTTTTCAATTGCAGATTGTTTTCGGAGTGGATTGAGAGGTATATACAACTTTTATGTTTTTATATATCAGTTAAAAATAAATTTTCTTTTAAAAAATGAAAGAAAATAAATTGCATTTATTGATAAAGTATTGCAAAAATTGTAAGTGGCTAAAAGACATAATCATTGGAAGCAAATAATTCTTGGGAGACTTTTACTTAAGTGTGACTTCAAAAATACAGTAGCTTCAAAGGATCTTTCTTTAATTTTCATATTAATTAGTTATAATGCCTAAAATGTATCGCTCTGAGAAATTTTTTAGAGACAATAACCACCATTTTAAAAGTTTTCTCTAACTTCAATGCCAGAAGAAACCACTAGGGGGCATGCAAAACTGTCATTTCCAAAAGTATTGTGAAATCACTGAATCACAATTTTAGAGCCATAAGTGACCCAGAGGTCACTGAATCTACACTTCTTACGTTATGGACATGAAAACAGAGACCCGGTGAGAGGTACCTGATTTTCCCAATATCACATAGCTATCCATAAATAGAGGCAGGGCCTGTAGATGTAGTTCAGCGGTGGAGCACAGTGGCTCTAGGTTCAATTTCCAGCAACCCTCAACTCCCAGGAAAAAAAGTAGTGAGTGGAGGCAGCTTAGAGGTCAAGTTTTCTTGTTCCTATCCAGCACATATTCTTCCTTCTAGAAGTCACGTGTCTGTTATTCCTATAGCGTCACTTGTCAAACATGTACCATCTTCAATGAATTTTGCATCCTTTCAGCTTTTGCCTCATATGCAGAAACCCCAACACTTGTGTTAAATTTATTGACTGTCTTCCTGTGGGACTGGTGATATTAAGTAATGTTTTGGATCCAAATTAGTAATCAAAGCTTGAGGTCTTCCTGTTGTGACAGTTTTCGGCAAGGAAATCGTCATCCCCATTATAACCATTATTGTCATCATCATCATCAAATATGTGTTCTGAGAATACTGTAGTTTCCATTGTTTTGATTTTTAAATTATTTTTCCCAGATATCACATTTTATTTTATTTAATTAACTAATTAATTTGTTTATTTATTTATGGCACTGGGGGTTGAACCTAGGCTCTGCCACTGAGCTGTACTCCTAGCCTCTTTTTAATTTTTTTATTTTGAGACAGGGTCTACCTAAATTACATAGGCTATGTGTAAACTTATGATCCTTCTGGCTCTGCCTCCTGAGTCACCGGGATTACAGGCATGTGCCACACACCCAGCTCATTTATTTATTTACAATTGATATGTAAAAATTATATATATTCATGTTGTGCAACATGATGTTTTGACATATGTATACATTGTGGAATGGCTAAGACAAGCTATGTAACACATACATTACCTCACATACTTATTTTTCTGTGTAGTGAAAATGTAAAATCTATTCAGCAGTATTCAAAGATACAATATGTTATGTTGTTGTTTGTTGTTGTTAGGTGCCGTCGAGTCGGTATCCGACTCATAGCGACCCTCATAGGGTTTTCAATGGCTGACTGTTTTGGGATTGCCTTGGGAGTGGATTGCCAGGCCCTTCTCCCATTTTGGGGGTGCTGGGACTTGAACTTGGGACCTCAGGGATGGCAGCGCAGCGCTCTACCAACTGAGCTAAATCCCAGCCCACAATATGTTATACTATTAGCTAAAATCAACATGACATACAGTATATCGCATACTTATTCCTCTTGTCTAACTAAAGTTAAATCTATTTTGGTGAATACTAAAACTCCCCACTTTTAGGTTGATACTCTAGAAAAACTTGTGCACATATACTCCAAGAGATATGACTACAAATGTTTATACCAGCATCATTCATAGAGAGACAAAAAACTGGACACAGTTCAAATATCCATCAGCAGCATAAGGGATAACTAAATCACGGTCCACTCACACAATGGAATACTATGCACTAGCAAAACTGAATGAATTACAGCTTTGTGCATGAATGGCTGATAAATCTCAAAAGCATGTTGAACAAAAAGCAAATCACACATGATTCCGTTTACATCAATTGCAAAACCAGGCACAATTAGCTAACATATTTCTTAGGGATGCAAACATATAACCAAACGAAGAAGCAAGGAACAATTAAGAAAATTTCAACATATGGCTACATAAGGTGGAGAGGGAGGGGGACAGCACCAGGAAGAGGCATAGAAGAAAGTTTTAAGGTACTGGTAATATTACATTGTGTCTTCAGCCGTAGCCCTGTGGCATCGATCCAGTCAGATCTCGGAAGCTAAGTAGGGTCTGGCCTGGTTAGTGCTTGGGTGGGAGACTGCCTGGGGACACCAGGTGCTGTAGGCTTGGGAGATGGACCCGGCAACTCACTCCCAAAAGTCAATCTGCCGTTGAAAACCCTATGAACAGCAGAGAAGCACTGACAAGTGTGTTTCGCCTGTTGTATGTAGGGTCGCTATGAGTCGGACACCAACTCGATGGCACCTAACAACAACAACAACAACAATATTACATTGTAGTTCCTAAGAAACATGGTAGGAACATAGCTATTTTTGAAAATTTTTCTTTCTTCTTCTTCTTTAAATGCCATATACACATACATGTACTGTTATGGAGGTGTGATATAAATCATAATAAGAAAGTTTAAAAATAAGCTAATATTTTCTGAATTAACTTGGAGATTATGTATCTCAGTTACAAAGAAATGCATTTAAAGTAATTGCTTTATATTTTAGAATTAACGCTGGGTTTTAGCTTATATCTTAGAACATACTGAGAATTAAACACACCATAAAAAATCCTAGTAAGGACCATGTTTTCAGAAACACACAGAAAAGAAGGGCAGGCTAAATATGGGCAGGTCTCATGTTGGATATAGAATCCAATCCACATGTGATTCTAATCCACATCTGGTCTGTAGCCCTCTAAAACTATTGAAAAGATGTGGATTAGACTTGAGAATATACAGTGTTTTGGGTCAACACATTTGAAAACAAAACATCCTCCTTTTGTGGATTTTTCAAGAAATATAACATCATATCTAGTAAGGCTTACACTGAAAATGTAATTGATTTGTTAATTTTCCCTTTGCTTTAGCTGTAGTACTATAAAAGATGAAATTGTCAAAAAGAACAGTAGATATATTCTATTATTCAATTTAGTCCTCAGCCACATGATAACTGAAATTTGCCTTTGCTGAATTTAACATAACCTTAAAATAAACTGGAATGTATGCATTTAAAAATTGTATAAGGAAATTATTGCCTGTTACTATGTGTGTATTTATTGTATAATATCAATATCCACTTATATTGTTAAGATCTACAAAGGTAAAGTAAAGATTTTTTGGCTAAAGGGTGGAGTAATTCTCTGTGGCAGTTCTCAGGGGAAGAGGTAGGTCTTAGGAAGTTCGAAGAGAGAGGACAGGCTCTAGCTATGGGGTTGTAGGCAAGCAGATGGTTCTCTCTTTCTCTTAATCTAGACTTTGAATATTTTAGACATCCAATAGGGGCTTAGATGGGCCACATGATACATGTATATAAGATGGGGAGAGGCACCAACTTGTTTTCCTCAAGGATTCTACTTCCATTGACTGTGAAATCATCATCACGTAATGAATATGTAACAAGGCACTCAGCTGCCGCTTGCTAGAAAATTATTTTGGTAAATATAGAAATCTATGGTGTCTACAACATTAATGTGCCTTCTTAGATGTGATATTTCTGTGTAAGGCCCAACCTGCTTAACTGTGCATTAGTTCTGTGTCTGTGATTGTATGCCTATAGCGATGAAGATGGAAACCTGGAGGATTTAAGGCAAAATTCCTTTTCCTAATGTCTTGTGTGGAATGACAGGGTATCTGCCAGAACACATACTCTAACTTGAATACAGTTTGCTTTACTTTCCCCTTCTTCTTCTTCTTCCTCCCCCCTTCCTCCTCGTCCTCCTCCTCCTCCTCTTCC